>WEIS01003695.1:17454-44140 GCA_013389965.1 Todus mexicanus | reverse complement strand
AGAAGAAAATAAACTATAGGCCTACAGGAAGAAGAAAGCAGGAGGGGGAAACAAAACAAAAAGCCACAATAAAACAAAAAGGGAATGAAGATTGAAATCAAGCAAAAAGAAGAGAAAGAAATCATTAAAAAAGCCTTACAATGAAAAAAGAATAGCAAACAAATTAGAGACAGAGATATAAAAAACAATTTTTTAAAAAAAGGTGAGGTATAAGTATTTTGGGGGTTTTTTGTTTTACTTTTACAAGAAAAGAAGCCTAACAATTTGAAAGGTACGACTGTTCAGAATATTTTTTTTTAATTAAGATATTCTTTTTCTTATTTTTCTAAGTGTTTCAGGGAAATTGTGGAAATGATGGAATCATAGAATTAGAATCATGGAATAGTTTGGGTTGGAAGGGACCTTTAAAGGTCTAGTACAATCCCACAGTGAGCAAAGATGCCTTCATCTAGATCAAGTTGGTCAGAGCCCAGTAAAGCCTGATCTTGAATGTTTCCAGGTATGGAGCATCTGCCAAATAGCAACTTACAGGAACAACAGCTAGAAATTATCTCTAGCCCAAACACACAGTTTTCTCTCATTTACCCCACCCACCCTCGTGCCTTGACTTCTCTCCTTGGGAAGGGAGAATTTATTTCACATTTGAAGGATGTGCTAAAGCCTACTTTCTCACCAGGGTGCAAAAACAAATGATATGAAGCACTACACAGATTCGCTACCTGAATTAGCTAGGACCAGAGATGGTCCAGTGAAGGTGCAGCCTGTGACACAGAGCTTGGAACCTTGTGTGACTTTATGACAAACCAATTCTTCCACTCATCATTTCAAAATGTAAAATGGAACTGACTAGATGAGAAGTCAGTACATGCCAAAGAATATGCAGGGTGTATAGAAATGATGTCTTGAATAGGCTGGGTGAGAAGTATATTCCTTTTGATTGTTGTCTCTTTCTTTTTAATGTTCTCAGAAAATGGCTGTATCTTTCAGAGTCTCTCAAGGATTTTTAGATAAAAAGAGAGGTTTTATCTTTGCATGTCTATAAGCAGTAAAAAACTCTGGAGACTGAAACCTACAGGCAATTCAAATAAACTAAATCCGATCAAGGTAATATCAATGCCAGAATTAGAAGAAAACCCAGAGAGAATATCAATAACAACATTAAAACAGCAGGTTTCAACTGGAATCAATAGGCAGTATAAACAGAAAAAATTAAGTCACAAAGTGATAGTAGATAAAAGCTCCCCACTCATTAAAATTCTGTTTGTCTTTGTGTCTTTTTATCAATGTACCTATATATCTATGCAAGTGTATCAAAGTTTATAATGTAAAAGAATGATGAAATAATCTAATTAATTTCCGGTGTCATTTCACATATTTCTTTCAAGTTAAAACTGCAATATTAATAATGGTTTGCAGTTTAATAAAATATCTCTATGTCCTATTAACTTCTATATCTGCTTGTTATAAAGCCCTTTTTTATCAAATAGCTAAACTTCAAAAGATTTCTACTTTGATCTGAAATGAAAAAATGAGGTTCATTCCATTTGTACAGAATAACCTCACTATATTTTACAGAAAGACAGTTGTCTATTACTGCCTTTCTGTCTCAAAATGCATTGTAACTTGGGCAAGCAAGAGGAAAAAAATACTGGAGGGAAGAGCAGGTTTCAAAACGTACGTTATAACAGGACCGTGGCTATGTCTTAAAATTTATGATGACTGGAGCAAGTGCGATATTCTTCCTACGTAAAAAAAAGATAAAAATTTCAGGAATGAAATGTGTAGGTATTTACAGGTGCTTTTAATGTTCTGGGGGTGAGCTTTCATGGTTTATTTCCACTTTCAGAACTGAGATTTTAACAATATGTTAATCGTTTGTGATTTTTTGATAGCTTATTCTTTTCCACAGGAAAAAAATATTTGATAGATAGAGTAAGGGGGAAATACTCTAAATTTAAGTTGTTTGTGGAACATATATCCCAAATAAACATTTCAGAAGTTGCCAGCCCAGACATCCAGAGGGCAAAATAACAATTCTTGCATGACCAAAATGCTTATTGATATTATTCAAATTCTGATCCAAAAGAGAATTCATGTCTGGGTCTAAATTAAATCACATCTGAAAGCCACATGATTTCTGGATGACAAAGAAAAGAGCCATGTTTTTTATATTCCTGAACCCAGAGTCTTTGTAAAGAAATACCATGAACTGCAGTCAACATTATCACTTCAATCAGAACACCCTTTTTAATGGGTCCTGTAAACACTGGAAGTGAACTGGAAGCCAAGTTCAGGAAAATGCAGCTAAAGCTTTTTGTAGCTATTTTGTAGTATGGCAGGAAAAGCGACAAGGGTTGAAGGGATTGGTGCGACCCAGTCCAGATCTGCAGGTGTATTAGTAAACGCAATCCATCCACTAGTACACATCTATAGCTCCTCCCCATATCTTCTACCCCCATATCCATAACCACGTCACTGCAGATCATCCGTGTCCTCGAGTTACAGGTATAATTTGTCCATGCAGTAATATCTCATTCTATGTGTGATATTTGCCTTTGGGTAACTTTCTGACAACAGCACTTTCTAGTATCCCACTGTCCTGTGCCTACTCCTGCTTGCACTGACAACAGAATCCAGAGTCATTAATGGGCTAAATGGCCAAGTAGTGGCTGCCTCTCAAGCACTGATGGGTCAGATTAACTGTCTGCTTTTAAAGTACCTGGCACACCACATCTTCTAAGGGTGAAAGAGGCTCAGTGGAACTTTCCCTGTAGAATGCGTACAGGACTGGTTTTGAAGGGATTTGAAAATGAGAGGTAGTACAAAGGAACATGGTGGGTGCTATATAAGAATCTAAAAAGTTTTCTTTCACATTTTATAACCTCTCTAACCTTCACATTCTGGTCAGTAGCAACAGTGAGCTAAGGTGCTATATAATGTCTCCCACTCTCCATATTACCCTCTGTTAACAATCCTTAGAAATTGCTTGTCACAGTGGGGCTGGTGGGGATGGAATATACAATTGAATTTACTGCTGATTTAAACTTCTGGGTTTGTACTTAACAGTGGTTTAAAGTTAATTGATATAGATTTATCAATTAACTGTCCCGGAGAAGTTTTATAGCCATTGTTGTTGTTGTTTTCCTTGGAAATAGTGCATTGTGTAAAAGTAGAAGAGAAAATATCAGCTACCCGAATGTGATGCTGTTATCAGTTTGTCTACTTGCTTTATCTCATATGAGAATAAGCATTAACATTCTGAGTCAGATGTTCTCATTAATGTGATTCCCATAGTGAAACTGAAAATACACAAGCTATCAACACTTCTAAAACTCTCTTTGTTCATATTATAAACATGTTCTTAAGAGTGCCAGCACCACAAAACTTGTGAATAAGTGGATACTATGAATAAGTCTCACTTGCATAAGAACAGGGAAAGAGCTGCAAAAGGCCTGGGATACCTACTGCTACTAGTACCTACCTATTGCAGATTTTGAGTGTGTCCTCCAGAGTCAAAACCCACAGAACCTCAGTTACCTCCATCCTAACCTAAATGTACCCAAAGGTCCCATGTGTCTAAATATCCACTTACTTAATTTGAAAGACCAAAACTAATAAGTTGACATGGTTTGGGGTCAGGGCACCCCCAAACCTGCAACAGAACGCTCTCTCCCCCTCCTCACCCATAAGGGGAAGAAAGGAAATAAAGGAGAGAGACTTATCGATTAGGAAAGGAAACTAGAACAGTTTTACTAAAAAATGAAAATAATAATAACAACAGTATTATAAAAGTAAATATATATACAAATATGTACAAAACCAGTATCGAACCGAACCCCCCCACACGCAATGGTAAATACATCACCACTGATGCTGTGGAAGGGCCCAGCAGCAGATGGGAACTGGGAGCTGGATTCAGGGACGTGGCCCAGAACCTGGGGCCCAGCCAAGGCCTGAGCCGGGCGCTGAGACCGGGGCCAGAGGTCTCAGGGCAAAGCTGAAGCTGCCCAGGCCAAACCAAGCGAGGAAGAGTCCTCAAGCCAAGAGAGCAGCTCGATCCAAAAGAAATGGAAGATGAAGGGCAAAATGGAGGGCCAAAACAGAAGCGGTAAAGAGATCAAGACCCTCGGCTTTATACTGAACATGATATATATGGGATGGAATACCTCGTTGGCTAATTTAGGGTCACCTGTCCTGTACACTCCTCCCTGAAGGTGTAGCCTTTACTTTCCTGCACCCCCATGTGGTACACAAAATCTAGCAGTGACCTTGGTTTGCATACCAATCCTTGGTACTACCTATAAACATGGAGCGTTATCACTGCTAGAAGCACTGTCTGCAAAAATATGCTGCTAATTTTAAGTAAGAAGAGACTTAGCTGAAAAGTAAAAATCATAGAACAGAATTGTTCTGTTTTAACCCAAACCAGGACATAAGTATTTTTGGAAAATGACCTCTGAATCAAATCCCACACAAAATAGGGCACAGGGAACTAACATCTCTTTTACAAAAAGAATAGTTTCATTTGAAGCTGTTCAGTCATTCACAAGAACAAAATCCACAAAAAATATGCTTCCTTGGATATGATATCAGGAAAATTTTATTACCTTGAAAACAGTCAAGCTGTGGAGTAGGATGCCCAATAAGGCTGTGCAGTCTCCATCTTTGGAAGTTTTCAAGACACAGTTGGATAAAGCCTTGTGTATCCTGAGTTGATGCCATAGTTGACCCTGCTCTGAGCAGGAAGTTGGACTGGGGACCTCCTGGGATCTTCTATAACCTTCATTATACTGCATTTGTATGTATTATATGTATTTCTTCTTAATGATTGCTTAGTGTCAACTCTTACAGGATCCTCAGCTGTGCTTTGGAGCAGGAAACAGGAATGAAGCAGAGAATTTGTTTAGAGCCTACTGTCCCTCTGAAAAGTCATTTACGCTTGGCTGAGATTTAAGCCCCTGAAAATCATCATTTGAATATCAGCAATAGAGAACTTTTTAGAAACAGAGTCGTAAGCTCTCCAGCTAGTCCTTCTGCATGGACTACGTTAAGATGAAGTGACTTCCCCACTATTACTGGAAGCCTTCTGACCACAGTCTCCCATGGTTAAACAGTTTCTGATATTTCCCACAACATATTGTAAATTTCTGATCTTTTCTCTTTGTTCAGATAATATTTCACTCCACATGAAATGCTCACACACCTTCTAAATAAAGTACTTTACTGTGTGAGTAAATATAGAAGAATCTGACTCAGAGCAAATTATTTATTTAATACATTTAGCCCTACTTTTTGTTCACAAATTTTCCTTGAAACAAATGTACAGCATTTAAAGCAGAGCTGTTGTCTCTTTTTCTGGTGGCATTTGAGCTCATGTTGTCTCTCCAGTTGGTTAATGATAAATGAACACCCCTGACAGATGGTGCTGCATGCAAGCCCCCTCATCAGTAGAGGCTGGGGCGTTTCAAGGAAGGTTTGGCATTCACCTGGTTGCTTACCAGTGCTGTTATTACCATCTGCAGCTATTTGTAGTAGATAGCAGATCAGCTTTGTTTGCTAGAAAAGAACCACATGGGAAGAAGACTGAACCTTGCCAGGCTCTACAAGAGAGAACTGGGAACCCAGACGCTGGACTCAGTCACAGAGGAGGGATTTGAGGAGGATGTGCTTCCATTTTTCTCCACAGTTCCTTGGTGAAAACACAGGAGTCAAGGGTAGCCAGCATAATTTAGTATCACAAGTTCGCTTGAGGACTTGTTAAAAATCTAATTCTTTGGTTTGTGAAAAGAAGAGACTATCCAGCAGTGCAATACTTAATTATGATTTGTCAAGGCCCTGATCTGAAGTGTTTGACAGAAAATACAAGAATTGGTGGAAATGCATTCTTGGAATTGTAATAGGTTAATAAATAACTAATTTGTTACAGAACATATGGTACAGTTCTACCATCCTAAATACAGTATTTAAAATTTCATATTGATTCGATCCCTGTGTTTATACTTTACTATTTCTTAGACACTGACAATACAAAAGAACACCTTTTATACCATGAAGTCTTTGCTACCTGAATGGCAGACACAGTGAAGGAAAACCATACTGGAAAAACAGAGGAAAAAAATGTCATATTTATCTTTAAAGGTATTTTAATATCTCATTTCTTATTGATGTAATGGAACTAAACAACAAACTCTCTGCAAAGAAATTTCTCATCTCCTAACACTTTCATTAGCTCAAATCATATAAAAGGAAAATAAAAGAAATTAATTTTTTGTGTGCTCTTAGTATCAGATAATGTTGCCATCATCTGAAGAGAAGATACATTGAAAGCCATAACTCTGGGTCTTCTGAGAGATTACCTTATGCACCACTGCTCAGCAGCAAGTCCCAGAACAACCAGTCCTGTATAAAGCAATTCCATGAGTCATAGGAATTATGTTCCCTTTTTGCCTCACTGTAAAGGCATTAGAGCTACTACTAATGTTTCTATCTTATTCCGGGAATGGTTCTGCTTTAGTGGAAGCCCCAAACTACACCGAAAAAGATATATATTAGAATATCTTGTGGAGGTACTCAAGACCAATAAATGGTGGGTCCAAATCTTCACTTAGAGTTTCTTGAGGAACCACAGAACAATTCAGGGCTATGATCTATGTATAATCTATGTTCACAGTTAATCGGTATATCACACAGTCAAGTGGCATCAGATGACACTCTGTAATTGTACACTTGTCATTTTCATTCCTCTTTCAATAAAGATGTCACAGACTGGTTCCAAACCATTATCATTCTGGGAAAATGCAGAAACTGTTTACCACTCTACACCTCGTGTAGTTGGGTATAGAGTTGAAGTTCCAGTTTTGAACAGGACCTGCTGAAGACTTTAAAGGCAGTGAAATTTTAATCCTAAGAACGGAGATGAAATTTTTCATCTAGCCTTTTTTATATTATTTTTATTTATTTATTTATTTTTACTATTGTCAAAGGACAAGAATATGCTATGTGCAACATAAGCATTTTCCGTTTGGGAATATTTGACCACAAATATATTGGAATCTAGGTTAATTTACGCAAAACATTGCTTTGGCATTTAACTAGTCATAAGGGCACGATGATTTGCCAACGTCATTATGAGCTGCCTTCTACAGAGAACTGGAATTCACTAGTGGTATTTTGCATTGCATGAAATTGCCTGCAGGTACTGTAGAGTCAACCCCAGGCCAAATTATAAGCATTGTTGGAGTTTTGTTTTTTCTGTAGTCTTGCAGTTTTCTTCCTTTGTTTGTAAACCACATGAAGAAAATCTTCTTTGGCTTCCCATGACACCAAATCATTTAATATCAAAATAGATTAATGCTAGCTAGAGCAGTTCATGTTTATATTACAATTTTCTCTGAGGCAGTATCTTTTCTCTAATTACAACATAAGGACTTCCCCACAATCGGAGCCCAGGGTTACAGTACAGTGACCATCCCTGTTAAGCCGTCTGAGAGATGACTAATAACTCCAACAAGATGAAAAGCAAGGCACAGCACTCTGGGAGTTAATCTTAAAAGAAATTTTTTGAAATTACAATTCTCATCTTTCAGGCAGTTGTTTTTTGAGTGTTTTGCAATAATGAGAGGATCCAGGAGACAATGACCTCTGCCAAGTGAGTCACATGCCAGTTTTATACCAGTATCTTTCCACAGTTTTCAATGGAATTCTTGATACATGAATGTGTGTCATTAGGGTCATGCTAAAAATCCATGAGAGAAGGAATAAGGTTAACTATTTATTTCCTGTTACCATAATAACTACACTGAGTGCTATTTGCTGACTTAGCATAGAATCTAAGCAAATAGACATTAATTTATACAATCAAATAGGTTTATATCTATGGTTTGTGTCCACTTTTCAGCAAGCTGGAAACTAAATAAAACAATAAAGCTTCTAGGGATTATGATGATTTAAATGTCCTGGAATTTTAGCTCACAATTCTTATTTTCTTGGTAACCATTGTTATAAAAGAAACAATCCATGCTAGAATTTATTACTGTGATTTATATTAGCCAAGGATTTGTGATCCTTGAAATTCCCTGCTGTCTGATTTACAATACTCTTTTCCACTGTATCATCCTTAATTTTATGTAATCACTGTTTGAAAGGTTTCCTGTTATGGCAACTGCTGTATTGAACTAAGGTTATTTATCCAGTTAGAAGGTTTGCTCTTACTGTAGTGAATTTTGTATAGGCTAAGAGTCCCAATACTGTGTAACTGCTTGTTTGCTTGCCTGCTCTTTTGAACAAGTCTTTCAGACGTTACTGAGTTTTAGTAATCAATAGAATTTCAGGTGTCCAATAACCATTTAATGATTTGTGAATATTGGGAGTTGGTGTATATAACCCAGATACATAGCAGCCAGCATGTTTATCTAATTCTTTATTTGATTCCAAAGACAGCTGTTTAAAACATTTCATATATACAATTATCTTCTTTTCATTTGCGCACACAATAACTATGTAAATACCTCAAATTTTGTGATTTTAATGTCTGAACTTATTCTTTTCCATATCTACTTGTTTTCTGTCTAATCCAAACAGAAATGGGATAGTTGTTTTGCTTAAGTGTAGCTCTCCTTGCTATGGATTTCTGTTAAATTTAAGGGAGGTTTTTTATGTTTTTTGATTCGGAATCCTCTTCATTCTTCATGCATAATACGTATCATATGACTTGAGGATAAACTGCTTCAATAAATCCCATTATTCTGGAGAACAACAAAAATAACAAGTTGATGACTCTGAAACAGTGATAAATCACACTTTTTAAAATTTTCTTACTTTATTAGAATCTCATTCTTGTACTTCTGAATAAACTCTAGTTTCCAGTGCTGTCAGACTAGGAAAGCACTACTTGTGCTGTTTTTGTCAAAGCAAATTATGTTATTGAACATTATAATTTGTTAAATTTAGGCAATTAGTGCAACCCTTGTTATCGCTGAACATGAAACTGAAAAAATAAATGCACAGAGCACAAAAAACACACCCATGGCTCCTGAAACAAAGACGACCTTATTCAGGGAGATGTTGTTTGAAGATAAGAACACCACTCTGGCATCATGCCTCTCCCCCCGATGCCATGAAACCAATCTTCTGTGACAGCTTTGATGATTGTAGGTCCCTGAGTTCCTGGAGCTAGGTGGGTTGGAGGAGTGTGGTTTTCCTGCAGGTAAACAGGAAACCCCAAAGACAACATGTGAACTAAGTATGTTTGAGATGGTCCTCACAATAATTGCAATCATCACGATTAAAGTTGTGAACTCACAGTAAATCTGGTTTTGCCCATCTATACCTTTCTAGACTCTACACACAAAAGCACAAAGCAGCAAAATCAACAAGTTCAGCCTATGGCCAAGACAAACATTTTAACCTATGGTTCAGAAGTTGAACTTCCTCTTACATTACAAGGAAAGGAAAGGCCAACAAAAAAGTGAAAGATCAAGACACAAAGAACTATCAATCCTCAGTTCCTTCTGTAAGAGATATGGAACTGAAAATATTGAATGTAAATATTTGATATTAGTATTTTCTTTGTCAGCTAGATTCTAACTGAACATGAAGTAGGGCAATCAGGAGAAGAGGTAGAAGTCAGAAGAATACTACTAAGAAATCACTTTTTTCATCCCAGGTAAATTAATGGTGACCGTCAACAGGGGTCCTAGTCTGTGTTGTATTGTCACAAGCCTGTGCAGAAGACAAAAAGGTAGAGAGTGAAATCATCCTCCTCCTGCTGTCCATAAAAGCTCTTCCACAAGCTTCAGCATACTTGGAGTCCCCCGTGTGTTCCTTTGGCCAGCCTGGTTTGCTGCCTTAGCATGAGCTGGAGGACCTCTCTTTGCCTCCACTATTCTGTCCAATACTGCACCTTCCAGCAAAGACCCACTTGTTACTCCTTGTCTTAGATTACTGATCAGTCACTGTCCCATATACTTATCGAGACCCCAAGAGCAATAATAAGGTTTAATAACCCTGGCTGGGTGGCTCCCCACAGCCCTGCCCATGTCTCAGGGCCCCCATTCCGATTCAGCCTGGAGCCATCAGTCCCTGCCTGAGCTATGCTGTGTGTGTGCCCATCTTCAGGTCCTTCACAACCATGCCCAGCCATGCACTCTGCTGGACCATGACACATGGATTGACTTCCCAGCTTGACCTCAGACCTGCCACCTCACTGCAGGACCTGTTTGGTGATCACTAGGCTGAACATGACCCCAGCCGCTGCTGCCAGACCTGATCCAGCTTTGCCAACTTACATTCCTTAGACTTGCCTCATTGCCAAGCGATGCCAAGTGTTCTGGACTCTCAGCAGACCCTTGCTGCCACCCCTCGACCTGCCCTGCTCCCTTTACTCAGAAATGATGGGACAGTGTCCTGTCTGGGAAGTTCCTGCCCCATTGACTCTATGTTACCCACTTGATGAACTAAACACCTGTGACTCACGATGGTGGATCCATGCCATGCTGTCTTATGCATTCCTCAGCCCCAAAAATTCACAGCAGGGTTCTCTACAGTCCAGTCCACTACAGGCATTTCAAGTGAAGGCACCAAGTAGCAGGAGGCTAAAGAACTGGAGTAGGCGCAGAGTCCTAACTACATAGTTGTTCTCCAGCTTGCAGACCTGAGGAAATCACAAAAGAAAGGAGGAAGACTGATATATTAAAATGAGGGCTGGGGAGATGGAGAGTAAGATAGAAGGTAGCTCTTCTAGGATTTTTTACTATTACAGCCGTTAATAAATTGTGTCTGGGATTTTTCTGTGGGTTTTTTTGCCTTATAGTACTGCAATAATGTAATAAAAGTGATTCACCTCCCATTACTGCACCTGCATGTACAGTTTAAATTAAAACCAGAAACACTGCAAATCCCACTTCACAATGCCTTTCAGTGTTTGAGACTGTGAATTAAAGGCCTTCATTGTTTGGGAGGATTATTTCATTGCCTTCACTGGCTTCAAAGAAATAAGAATCTTCACTCACTTTTCTATTGATCCCTGTTGATCAGATTAACTTTGTTTTGGATTCCTACTGAAACAAAAGACAAATAGAAATGTTTTGAACACTTATGTGTACAGTTTTGTTCAGTTCACGATTCTATTACCTATTACAAAGATGATTATTGGTTAGACAAAGAAAGAATAAAGGAATTACTGTAAATTATATTCACTAAATACCAACACTTTAAGCAATTACAAAATTATGAAATACTGCAGAATGGCATGCAATTACAGTTAATTCCACAATTAAGAGTATATCTTTTATTTAGCAGCACTTGTTCTTTCATTAACAATAATTAGGATTAAGAAAAGTCAGAGAACACTTCCATTTCAACACTACAAAACCCATTTAAAGCCATTCCTGCTCCCTCTCATGCAGTTTACACTCAGTGACTTTGCTCTTTGTTATTTTGTAACAAATGACAAAGGATCTTAATCTTGGAATGGGCCAAGACGCTCTCCTGGGACATCACTAGCCAAGAGAGCTGAATTGTGTTAGCCTAGCCATAGACAAAAGCTCTTCAGCTAGCAAGTTCCCTTACTTGTGTACTCAGAGAAATTATCCTCAGAAGTATAATACATGATAATAACTGGTGGCTCTACTTTCTCACAGTGCTTTCTGTACATCTACATGCAAGTCTGCTTCTTGTATGTCCCCTGGAACAGACCATTAAAGCACCATCTGGGTCAGAAAGTCAATTAATTAGCTGGATGATGACTGCTCCTTAGGTCTTGCTCACTTCTTTCTCCCTTTTCTCTACTTTTTCTTGGACACAGAAATGGCCTTCTGATAAAGAATGCACAGTGTTGCTTTCTGATAAAGATGGCCAGATCTCTCTAGTTTGCTAATATGGCTTGTTCACTGCATCAGGTAGCATCTTATTAGCTATGTGGTGTCCTGGTTTGAATTAGGACAGAGTAATTCTTTTCAGTGATTTTGGTTTTCAGATCAGTTTCTTCTAACTAACTGCACTTTCTGGAATTAGCAGCATGTTTTTGCAGACAGTGTCTGCTTCTAGCAGTGATAACATTCAATGTTTAGAGTTACTGCCAAGGATTAGTGTGCAGACCAAGGTCACTGCTAGATCTTGTGCATCACCTTTGAGTGTTCAGATAGTAAAAGGCTGCACCTGCCAGGAGGAGCAGAAAGGACAGATGAACCTAAACTCAGCAGTGATGTATTACATCCCATGTACATCATATTTGGTATAAAGCTGAGGGATCACAAGGGTCAAGTTCTTTTCTTCAACACGTGGCATCTGGAGTGTCTCTGTCCGTTCTGCCTTCAATCCCACATCATGTGTTGCTGAATTCAGTTCCAGAATCCAGCTCCTGAATCTCGTTCCTGTCTGCCACTGAGTCTGGGACATCCCCAGTGTCTGCTCCACAGCATCAGTGGTGATGGTGATGAAATTGCTATCGCATGGAGGGAAATGGGGACAGGTGGTGGTGTTTAATACTGGGTTTGTATATATTCCACTTGATTATTTTTATTTTCATTAAAGCTGTTCTAGCTTTCTTTTCCAATTCATAAGTCTCTTTCCCTTATTCTCTTTCTCTTCCCCTTTGGGAGAGGAAAGGGGCTAACAGAGAATGTCTGCTGAAGGTCTAGAAGACAGCCCTGATCCCAAACCTTGCAACATGGCTGTATATAAGCTGAACTGTACACTAGCAGAAAGGGAAGCATCAGTGCTCTTACATAGTGAAATCTGATTAGAGTTCAAAGTTGTGAAATAAATGTATCTGTAGTCAATACAACCGATCCATTACAGCCACATATATTATTGATACATATTTTGCAGATTGCTCCAGATGGCCCTGTAACATGGGCAAGGATGTTCACTCTTACATTGCTATGAGTTCAACTGCTACAAAATCATAAAAAATTTTTGGTTGGAAAGGATCTCTGGAGGTCATCTAGTTCCAATCTCATCTCGAAAAGGGTTCAACTATGTCAGATTCCTCTGGACTTTGTCCAGTTCAGTTTTTAATATCTTCAGGGATAATGAGTCTGTAGTCTGGTTTGTTATTTTTTAGCTGGGTTTTTTTTTTGTTTGTTTGGGTGGAGTGGGGTTGTTTTGTTTGTTTGGGTGGAGTGGGGTGTTTTAGGTGGGGGGGATATATCTAATCATAATTTCTCATGCAACAAGCTGTTTCTTCTGCTTCCCATCCTGTCTCTCTAAGAAAACTGTTTCCATCTTGATTACACTTTGCCAATAAGCACCTGAAGGCAGGAATAAGAGCTCCCATTAGCCTGTTCTTGGCTGAACAAGCATAATTCTCCCAGTCTCTCATAGTCATGTGCTTTAGACTTCTAATCATCTTGGTAACCCTCCACTACACTAACCTCAGAGTGTCTATATCCATTTTGCACTGTGAAGCTAAGAATTGGGCAGAGTCCTTCATATGGAGTCTCACAAGCGCTAAATAATCATAGAATCATAAAATCATTCAGGTTGGAAAACACCTTTAAGATTATCGAGTACAAACATTAACTAAACACTACCAAGTCCACCACTAAACCATGTCCCTAAGCACCATATCTACATGGATTTTAAATAACCCCAAGGATGGTGACTCCACCACTTCCCTGGGCAGCCTGTCCTTGACAATCTTTTTGGTGAATAACTTTTTCCTAGTATCCAATATAAACCTCCCCCGGCGCAACTTGAGGCCATTTCCTTTCATCATCACTTGAGAGAAGAGACTGACACCTACCTTGCTAATAATCACTTCCTTCCTACTGGCTACACTCACACTGTTACTGTCCAGTATGCACTTGGCCTTCTTGAGTGCAACTGCTGCTCACTGCTGGCTCATGTTGTCTCTGTTGCCCCCTGGGGCCCTCAGGTCCTTTCTCACAAAGTTGCTTTTCAAGTTGATGCCAAGCCTGGGAAGAATGAGGATATCTTCCCAGATCAAGCCCAGGAGTCTACATTCAAGTGTGATGAACTTCATGAGAGTCCTGCTGCACTCTTTCTCCAGCCTACCAATGTCCTTAAGGATAACAGCCTGCCCTCCAGTGAAAGAGCCACTCCCACCCAATGCAGTATGATCTGCAAACTTGCTACATGTGCACTCTAGCCTAGCTCCTAGATTAACAAGTATGGGCTCCCACACGAACTGTTGAGGGGCCACGCTAGTGACTGTCCCCAAGAAGTACCTTGTTCACTTCTCAGGTTCCGGTCCTGAACAGGAAACCAGCCCTTGCAGTGTCTTCATCTACCTCTCCATGTCCTTGGCTGCGATCCCACTGGTCCCATGAATTTGTCTATCTGCCTGAAGTTATCCTTCAGATGTTGTTAAATGCTTTTTATTATCTTCTTGCATTTATTCCTTCCACTCTACTCTTTCCAAGTAAAGCTATATGGTAGTTATACTACAAGAAAGTGTTCAAAATTGTATGTGTATGAATTAATTCCCTTACTACTAGGGATACGGTACAAGTACTACATGCATGGAAGCACCAAGTCCCATTCAACGCACATGCACGGATACCCTTTTCTAACTCTGTGAACAGTCAGATGACTACTTGGTATCAGCTCTGTTTGAAGGTCAGATTGCACCCACAGGCTGCCATTTTCCCCAAAACATGTTCATATTGGCAAGCAACTGTTAGGAACACAAAAGCAAACAAATCCAGAAATGTTTTTCACTCTTGCATACATACATGCTCTTTCAGGTGTAAGTTTTAGTGCAGTGAAAAGGGTAACGTAATTAGTCACACAACTATAGTTACATGAGGAGTCACCTGAGTCCTTGATTGCTTGAACTTATCGTTTTTAAGCAGAGTAGGCAAATTAGTGGAAAATGTATTTTTTTGTGGGTTGTTGTTGTTGGAGGTAGTACTAGTAGTACTAGTAGTACTAGTAGTAGTATTGCTTTAGGTTCTCAGACAGAGCAGACATTGTATAAACATACATAAGGATGATTCCTCCTCTGAAGTCTTTAACAACTACCATGTACAGATAAACAAAAAGAATATAGGGATGCTGCTTTTAATGAAAATAACTGAAAGAGAAGAGAGATTTTGATGTAGGGTCAAACATGGAGATAACAAGACTGAACTAGGGGAGACAGATAAATAAGAACATGGAAAGTGGACACAAAAGAAAAAATGTGGCAATGAAGGGACAAAGAATAAGAAAGCAAGATATGAAGACTTATAAAAGAATGATGAAAAATGAAGCATGCTTATTTAGGAGAGAAAAGCTAACCTAAAGAAGGTAACTAGTAGGATTCACATTTTATATGTCAGCATACCGACATTATTAGCAGCTCTGTTGATCATGGGAGATACAGCGGTCCAACAGCCTTCTCAACTCTGAGTCGTTCCTTCCCCCACAAAGGGCTATTCTACTGCTTCTGTATACTACTAAATAGGAATAATTTGGGTGTCCTGGTCCTAGGATTCAAGGCAGTGCTACAGTCATGAAAACTCACAAAGAAAGCAAACAAGCAAGCAAAATGACAGTGGAATTGAGATGTCAAAGGCTCTTTGACCACATCCTTCTTTTCCATCAAATGCTCCACTTTCTGCCAGAGAAGTCCTTTTTATACCTATAGACCTCATCATAGTTTAAAAGAGTGCATAAACTTGTAACAATATAAGAAATCTGCAGAAAGCCTCTGTGTAGGTGGAAATTTGTTATATTAACGCAGAAGTTTGTTCAGCCATGCAGTAGCACTGCATTATGGGGAAACTTCCCAACAGGTTCCAAGATGGACTCACAAAGTGGGGATTAGTCAGAGCACCAATCAATATCTGAAGAGATTATTTTATTTGAACTAAATGAACTGGTATTCATCACTATATGAAACAGTAAGTAGTTTAGACCAAGTAAATAATGTGAAGTAGAAGGAAATTGCACATAGCAGGCTTTGTAAGGATTGCGAGATTATTGTGAGTTACGCTGGCAGCATCTACTACATCAATGCAACTGCACCGAGACTGCTTCCATGAAGCATTAGAATTATTAAGGTTAGTATAGAAATGTTTATGGCAACAGTCCAAGACTGCTTCCACGAAGCATTAGAATTATTAAGGTTAGTATAGAAATGTTTATGGCAACAGTCTTCTGGGTTACTACAATTACAGCAGTGAAGCCAGCACAGCATGAGCTACTGCAAATGCTTGCACTTGTTGGTCTGAGACAAGGTGAGAGAGAGGAAAAAAACCACCTCTGAGCTACTGTATGAGCATGTTGTTGTCTAACTCTCTGGCCCTCATGGAAAAGCTGAGGAAAGAAATAAAAGGTGAAACAGAAAAGCAAATATTTCCCTGCCCATTATCAGCGCAGTTCTGCAGAATATGGTTTTTTCCTTTCCTTGCTTTCAAAACATCTGCTCGGCTTAGATTTGTTTTGTGCCTGACTTTGAGTATCCCGTGGCATTCAAAAAGCAGCCAGGTGTTAAATATTTAAACTTATGGACATAGGTGAACAAAAAAACTCACTATCCATACTCAAGCTAACCAATATTTCGCTCCATTGGCAGCCTTTTTAATTTGAGAATGAAGAATATATTCAGTACATAGCTCCTTGCATGTTTTCTCTTCATGTGTAGTAATCAACCCCAAAGAGCTTCCAGCTGCTGAACTGAGGGGTTTAATTTGGGCCTGTTGTGTTTATAAATGTTCATAATTCCTTACTGTTCTTAATACTGTCTCTAAGTCTCTGAACATCATGACTCAGACTTCTAAAATTTATCTTGTCTGTGAAAAATGCAAAACATATGAGGAAACAGTAAAATACACATGGAAAAAAATAAAAATATAACTATCCATGTTGTATAAAATGTCTTGTCTGTTGAAGCAGCCTAGTTATGCATGAAGAATTAACAGTGGATGTGATATTTCCATTATTATTTCAGTGTTCTCAATCCCAGGTGCAATCCTAAAAATTGCCATCTTGGACAGGAAAGCACCACACGTAAGTAAAACAAAACATATGAGACAGAAAACAGTAGTTTGGGTGGAAAAAACCTGCAGTGAATCAATAAAATAAACTCAGTGCTACTTTGTAGAGTACAATGACCAGTTCATGATTGCATACTAAGTTCTACTCATTGTCACAGTGATTTAACTACTACAAAGACCCAGTCCTAAAAAAAATTTGAACAGTCTGGTTTCCTTTTTCTTACAGCATGTAGACCAATAATTCAGTGAAGGACATGATTAACTTCATTGTTAAGAAAAACTATATTATTAGTTCACCAGTCAATACTTGTTCTAAGCATCAGATATGAAGGATTTCCTCATGATACTGTCTTTTGGTAGAGGTATTTTTATTCAGTTAGTATTTGTTTTTTAAATCCACTTTATTTCTAGTCTCACTGTTACCCTGATGCAATGCTTTCCATAGACTAGTGCTGTTTGATACAGGCTAAGCTCAAACTGTGTTACCATTCAAATACACTCTCATGTTATTAGAAAGAACAAATACAAAAGTGATATGGGCCTCATGGACTTCAGCATACTAATGTAGAGGGAAGAAGCAGAAGGGGGAAGCTAATTAGAATTTAGTAAACCTAAAGTAAAGTCCAGTCAAAAATGGATGTAAATGTATAAATGCAAAAATACATATAGTCTGATTTGAGTGCAAATCTGTTCATATGCAAAAATCTTGCCCAGGTCTACGCTGGGCATTAAAAATTAAAGCAACAGTTTACACCTGTCCTTAAAATACAATCCAAACAATCTTGTTAAAAAGTATTATTGGATGAAACAAGAAGTCATCATTAAAATGCAGCACACATCAATGGATACATAAGTCAATTATATTAGCAAAAAGAGTGACTACACATCTAAGAAACAGAAAGCAAAGGAAGAAAATACACCAACTGTTACAAATGCTGAAGTGTTAGAAGAAAACTATAGAAGAGATGGAAAGGCATTGTAAATTATGCTGTTTATAGAATATTAAAAAGAATCTGAGAAGCTTTTGTGAAGAATTTTAGTTCAACAAGTTCCAGTCTAAGATTTATTTAATAGTTTTTCCTACCGTAACTACATGATTGAAATTATACAGCTGTACTTTATCAGTTATAACATAGTGGAAATGCATACATCTTATAAAGGGGATAAGAATAAAACCACACAGCTAAATATGACCTGCTAATATACGTATTTGGTTATTAAAATTAATGAAGTAAACTACATTATGTAGATGTGCTGTGACAATTGCACCCATAACTTTAAGAAAAGCACAGGCCCTCAAGAATTAAAATGCTAGGCCTACAGATCTGTAACTCCCATAATATCTTCAAGTCATTACAAACATTTCAATGGAGTTGCCAGTTGATTCTAATAATGCTGTGTGCAAATGATACATAGTAGAGGAGAACAATGTATTTATGTGCCTCTAACCAGTGAGATATTGTGATAATTTTGCTGTAAGATCTGAAAATCACTGCAGTCTCGGGTTTGAAAGCCTTTAACATTTTTAATACAATTGCGAGGTTTGAGGTTTTCTGAAGTCAATATGCCATTCTCATTGTAACACACCCGAGGCTACTCTTGAGTTCAAGACCTGGCGTATTTACCTGAAACAGACACCAGACCCAAACACTTCTGGCACTAAGAAATAGTGATGGCGAGGGGGTAAGCTCCACTGCTGCCATGGTGCCAGGAGCTTCTGCAACCTGTGCATAAAGCTGTTTCTCTTCAGCAAACCTAAAAAACAAAAACAAAAAACAGCAACAACAAACAAAACACACACACACAAAAAAAATCAAAAATAATAATTAAAAAGGATTATGAAGATCCCCGTCCTGAAATGGAGAAGACAGAGAACGGCCGGGACGGAGCCTGGCCTTCGCCACTGCTTTCGTGCCTGATGTACAGCCCTTCTCCTTGACTGTGAGCTGCCAGTGCGGCTCTCTGGACTTTCCCAGTCCCGCTCTGGCCGCGCTAGGGTGTCCTTAAACTGCTCTGCAACTGAATGAGGACCGGAGCAGGTACGTCTGCAGCAAAGCAGCCGACTGCTTTGGGAAAACCACCTCGATTTCAAGCGCCGGCGTGGAAAGGGGCGCAAGAGCGGGGGGTGGCCGGGCGCCCGGCCCCCTGGCCCGGCGGCAGCAGGGCTCCCTGCAGCTCGCAGCCCCCCGCGGGGCCAGCGGCGGGTTACCTCCCTCCTGGCCGCGGAGGGCAAAGGGGGAGCGAGGAGAATTCCCTGCCGAGCAAGCGGGTTTGGTGTTTTGAACCGTGGGTACCTCTCCAGCTCTGCCCCTGCGAGTGCGGAACGTCTGTACACCCAGGGCTAAGTAGCGGTGCGGCCCTTCGCTGCAGCACTGCCCGAGTAGCAGCTTCAGTAGCACCTATTAGGGACCCCCAAACACGGCTTTGGCTCCAACTGATGCCTCGACATTGCTGAAGCTTAGTTTTAAGCTTGCTTCTTTTACCCTCTCTGCCCACAGTTTAAGCATACACCCGTTCCCCTTTCCCTCTTGCTGCTGCTTCGCACGCAGAAATGTTTGGTGGCTTCTTACCTACCAAAGGAAGGTAAAAGAGAAATACCCCTTCGTGTTTGGCATCGCCTGATCACCTTCTCCACCTCCAGAGAGAAGGTTTCAATGC
Organism: Todus mexicanus; assembly: GCA_013389965.1. NCBI lineage: Eukaryota > Metazoa > Chordata > Aves > Coraciiformes > Todidae > Todus > Todus mexicanus. The sequence goes on along the minus strand of WEIS01003695.1, from coordinate 24,539 downwards.
CTGTTCCCTATTCCGACAGCGCTCAGGCTCCCTGCGTGGTGCCAGAGCATCACCGCGGCCGGGGGAAGAAGAGGTGGGGCCGCCCCCTCGCTGCTCCTTGCCCTCCGCTTCAGGCCTTGTGTTCGGGGCAAGGGAGGAGGAGGGACCGAAAGTTCTCAGTTGAAGCAAGAGGTTGGTACCTTCGAGAGGTCCCGTTGCAAAACGCTATAGAAGAGCTCCCAGCACAGAAGAAAAGAGGGAAACAAACAAACCTTGTAAAACCAAGGAGTATTTTTGGACCTAGTTTTTCTGTAGCAGGTCAGTAGAACACATGAAGGAGACCTTCCCACTCTCGCACAAGGGGAAAAAAACAACACCCAAACCCCACAACAAAATAATAATAATAATAATTAAAAAAACCAAAACACAACAAAACTGCATTTTGGTTTGTTTGTGGGGATTTTGGGGGTTTTTTTGAGGCGCATGATCCCTGAACTGTGCTGCTTTCAGACGAATCTTCCGCCAAGTGTTGCAGCTCAGCACTGGATGCGGTGTATCGTGGAGGCAAACAATGCTGGAGCTGGAAAACTTGGGAACCGAGGAGAAAGGTCAAGGGTGGAGGGTGATAGGTTTTGTTGCCTTGGCTGAAGACTCATAAATAATCAAAGGCCTGTCATTAGCTACACTGTCCGTAAGATTGGGCTGAAAAGGAGAAGGAAAAAATAAATAAATAAAAGAAGGAAAATGACGGTTCTGTAGCGTGTAGCCCCTCTCTCTCACACCTTCCTGGCCAGGACCAGGCTACAGGGAGGGGACAGCCACCCTGGGGAGCAGCTCCGCTCCCGGCGGCTGCCTGGCGGCGCGCAGCGGTGCGCAGAGCGCGGAGCGACGCGCAGCTCTTCTGACGGCAACCGGGCGGCCTCAGTGGCTCTTGCTGAGTCTCGCCAGCGCCGGCACTGCGCCTCCAACTGCGGCCGCCCCTGTCCCGGCTCTCCTGCCCCGCCGGGGGCGGCGCGCTGGGGCGCGGTACTTACGCGAGTGGGCGGCGGGGTGCAGGGCGCTCACTGCGCGGAGTCGAAGGGACAGAGTCGGCGCTGTCAGAGTGGAGGGCGCAGGATGCCCACCGACGGCTGGAAGAACCAAAGAGTTAAAATATAAACCCTTTTTTTTTTTTTAAATATTAATGTTCTTATAACGGAAGTTCTTATCAGTGGGTTGCACTGTACTTGGCAAACAAGCCTTTTTACCTTTTAAACAAATAATTCATTAGGTAATTAAATTCAAGTGAGATTACTCTAATTAAATATACACTGCTGTTGAATCATAATTTCGATGTGGCCTAGTTAAAGATGAACAATCTCTTATTCCTGACAAAAAAAAAAAAAAAAAAAGGAAAAAAAAAAGAAAGCTTTAAAAGAATTCCCCAGTGACTGGAATAATAGATTTATACACCACGGTACAGAGGTCATTTCAAGAAAGAAGAGACACCAAATACAACATAAAGGGACTTTTCATGTCTGGAGATACTAGAATTTCAGGTTTTATTGCTGCGAGTTCTATTAAAAGACTTTGTGGAACCTAGGAGGAAATCAAAATTATCTTTCAAAAGGCGATAAGTTATATAAATATGTGCACAAACAGAAATGTGTCTCTGAAGGTATTAGTTCTGCATAATTTCAGATGAGTAGCTACTAGGCCTCAAAGGAAACAGTGCATCTTGAAATGCTCTGAAGGCTTACATTGGCCAAAATAAGGCAGGACTTTAGCGAAATTAGAAGTAACTTTGTAGCCAACGATGTGCTATATGTCCTGGTTCCCTTTAATAGCATTAGGCGTTCAAACCATAAAGACTAATCTGGAGAGTAGAAGTTCCTGCTCTCTGCTTTGATCTCCTTCCTCTTGGCTGTTTAAAGCTGACAGTTTGGCTGAATGGCATTCACTGCTTTCATTTGTAAGACACGAGTTTCCTAGTGTTCCAGAGCTAGCAGCTACACCTGTACTGCAGGAATTTACATTGCATTGCTCCAGGATGGCATTGATTTGGGGCGGGTGAAATACAAACACAAACTAATTAAAAACTGCATAATGCAGCCCTACAGGAACAAGACAGAAAAACAAATAAATACAACTGCAGCTGGCACGGCAATTGTGCCTTCTGCCCCCAAGCAACAGTCTGGTGACATAAAATTATAAACCTTTAAAATCTCACATAATTGCTGTTGATCATTTTGAAGACAAAATGGAAATTATTTTGTTAATTAAGTTCAGACCCATAAAGTATTCGTAGATAGGTGGGTAGACAGACAGACCGACAGAGGGGTACAGCGAGTGGCTGATGATTCATTCTACAGATTTGTGCTTGTCCATATAGGCCTGTGTGCATGGCTTTAACAATTAATTTACAAAACTGCTAAGGAAAAGAGCATCTGTGTATTCGCATTGCTATCAGAAATAAATGCAAGCTACAACTGAGGTGGACTGAAAAAGGACTAATAAAAAGTCGCCACCAGGATATTGGGGGAAAAAATATTCCATTTGTCTTAATTTAGTAACATTTTTTAAAAAGAAGATTATTATAATTAATTTTGTTTAAGCTCGAAAGCTTGCGCTCTCTCTGAATAAAATAATCTTTGTAAACGCCTTATTAGCTGTTACGCTGAGTACAATCAAACACTGTAGCTGTTCAGACTTGGATTCTTTCCTGCACTGCCCGTACTATGAATATGTACGTGGTCACATTTAGGGAATCGACCAGGTATCCCTGAATGCAACTTTATGTTTATTTGGACAGATCAAACCGTTCGTTTGCACGGTCAGAGGTTGCTGTTGCTGTAAATTAAATTTGAAAAAAAAAAAAAGAGAGAGATTTCTATTATTATTATTTTTCCGCCCTTTACTTTTTTTTTTTTTAGCAGAAATGTTCCTCGGGTTAGGCGTGAAGGGGAGGAGGGGGGAATCTGGCGCTCCGGAGCTACATCACCTCTCCGCCTATAATTGTTTGACACATGCCCTGTTGTCACAAAGTGGGGTTGTTTCCCAGACCCTGCTGGAAAAAAGGTGCAAAGTAATAATGAGTGTTTAACAAGGCTCATAAATCAGGGCTGATGAGAAGCGCTCAGGACGGAGGCGACGGGCCCTGGCAGCGGGTGACCAGCGAGAGGGAACCAACGCCAAGGTCCTGCGGGGCCGCAACCGTGCTACGGGACCTCCCAAAAAGTACTCCTCTTCAAATGAAACACAGTCCCATGCTAAATCAGCTATAATACACTTAATGAAAACTCAGTCAACTGATCCAAATAGTCGACAGTCGGTGTATAATTAGAATCCAGGCGAGATATATTAAATTAATGGATTCAGTCCTGCACAGATGTGTCATTAAAATGTATAGGAATGATATTTAGCATAGTAGAGTTATTTTAAACCTACATATATATTTTTTAAAAAAATTAAAAAGACAGCAAGAAGAGAAAAAAAGCAAGGAAAAAAAAAAGCAATGAAACTACCTGCTGAGAACAGTCAGAAAATTAGCAACATAAGGATAATCTATTTTTTGGCACCTTCCTCCCTCGCCCCCTCTCGCCCTCTCCCTCCCCACGACTTTCTTTCCACAGGAAAGAAAATTGAAACAGTACTAACTGAAGAGATCATCTTAAATTTCTTCGTCTATTATCGGTGCGAGCTGAAAATCAAGAGAGAGGATTTGCAAAAGAAATCGTTACCAGGATGTTGCAAAGCAGTCACAGAATGAAATGAAAACTTTTCTTCCCAAGCCACAAACAAGGCGCTTTAGCGGTTAAGCCTCCCTTTCTTTTGGTAGATCTTATTATCAATGCAGCATAAACCCCGATTTTTCCTAACAGGTCCATGGGCGCCTGTATCTGCCTGCAGAGACGGCGCAAACACGCGTGTCTCTCTGTGGAAATTACAGGGGTGAAGCGTAGGCTAGGAAATATCTGAACTCCACTCTCAGATTGTGCTCTGCTTAGTATCCTATTCTCCCCATAGTTAGGTGTCTCCTTTCAACATCTCTGTCATCTCCATTTGAAGGTATTTTCAGCGGTTTATCACTGCCATCTCCAGCCCTGCACATTTGCAGCAGGTTATCACAATTGCCAGTCCCCCCTGGCTGATGTGTTGCGCTGATTACCATCAGTGCCCTCAGATATTTGGTGCGGATTCCGAGCACTGCAATATCCACTCTTAGGACATCTGGAGCAGATCAAAATCACTGACTTCATTTTTTTAGTAGAGTCACTGTTAAAGCTTCACATATCCTCTTCGCAAACATACCCTTTAGTCAATTCCTGCAGAACCAGCCTTTAGTTAAAATTCGGCCAAGCAGCGACCCCTATGTCTGGATTTGCATTTCTTATCGGACCCCTATCTAAACTGATTTGTTAATAATAAAGAGAAAATCTCTTGGCAGTGGGTGCATCGCCTTAAGAAACTGGAAGGATCACACTGACTTAGCAAACTCCTTCTCAGGAAAGGCTCTTTAAGGAGAAGTTTATCTGCCCAATGATCTTTGAATTACGTGAGCGTGGCCATTTAGGTCGATTTACTTTAAACAGTATACAATTTATTTTGAGCGATTACTTTTAAGTATAATCACATTATACCCAGAGCTGCTATATATTTCTCTCCCGCCTGTTTTCAGATGTGCATCCTCTCTCCAACGAGAAGGTGACTCCGCTTTTCACTCTCAGACCAAATCCTGTTGTTTTGGGTTTTTTTGCTACGTGACTGTTTACCCTCTTTAAAAACGTTGCTCGGCTAATGAGTTGGTACCGCACTCCCCTTTTTTTAAGGTTTTGCCGAAAGTTAAGGAAGTATTCGAGCAACTAAAAGACAGATGACAGGGAAAAAATAAAATAAAAAGAAGAAAGGCTTTGGGTTTTTTTCACCCAATTATGTTAAAATTTTTAATCAGTATTTTATTCCATTTCTTTAAAATTTCAAGCTAATTCATGGATGGGGTTGTTGATCACAGCAAACCTTTTTGACTGGTTAGGTCTTGGGTTTAGGGAAAGATTTTTTCCTGATGCTTCTGGCAGCTTATTGCTGATGTTTGTAATTTTCCGTACAGTTTCGTTCTTTTCGCACTTTTGTTATTAAGCTCCTGCTATAGGTCTTGTATGGGGGGAAATAAACCCAGAATCTCCCAGACCTTCACTAAACTGATTTTCAAGCTAAGTAGCTTAGTGTAGCAGCTCTGGTTCCAGCTTACTTGCACTTGGGGGGGTGGGGAGGTCGAAATTAAAAAGGGCTTTGAGAGGTTGCCTGCTGAAGTGACTTAATAAACGACCAGAAAAAATGGGCAAGGTCCAATACAGGAGCAGGAATCGGGTGGTAAAGCATTGGCATTTACTGATCCGAATTGTGCATAATTAATTGCGTTCACAGGACCGTGCTCATCCTTGCACCGGGAACTTTGCAGATGAGGGACAAAGCTCTCCTCCCAGTCTTGCAACTTTCCCCCTCCTCGGCGGGTTTCTTCCTTTCTTTCTTTTCTTTTTTTCCTTCCCATTTTTGTCCTGTTTCTTTCTTTTTTCTTTCTTTTTTTAGAATTTCCTTTCTTTCCCAAATCACCGTTACAGGTAACCTGCACTTTGTATTTATTTGCTCTATTTCCCCGCAAGGTGAAGAATACCAAAGGTCGCCCCGAAAAGATGCTGTGATGATAGAAAAACAAGTGAGGCGTCGTTGGGTTTTTTCTTTCTTTTTCTTTTTTTTTTTTCTTTTTTTTTTTTTCCTTCGTGAACCGATCTGAGCAGGATGGGGGCCGGTGGGGGAGGGGATGACTCACATTTCTTAAGCCTCCAAGTGGAAACCTTTTCTGGATACACATTCCACCCAGATCTAAAGCGCTAAGAAGATTTCGGCCGCGTTGGTGCCTTATCCCACCTTTATTTACCTGCAGCCCTTGTAATGTGACACTTCCATTCGAAAAACACCGCCGCAATTTTCGAGCCCCTCTCAGCTTTGTTACGCCGCTGCATTTTTGTCTGAGGGTCGCCGTCCTACTTTGGGGGGGAGATTTTGGAGCGGGCAGGGGGAAGATCCTCCTCTCCCTGTTAGACATAGGAAGGAGAAAGCTCGCTCTTTGCAGCTGATGGGAGACGGAAGTTTAACCAACTCCCTGAGACAGAGGGGACCTGGAGTGCGGGGAGAGAAGGGCTGGTCGGGCTTAGAGACACCCCGCAGGGCTGTTTTTGCGAGAGGGAAATCATCTCCTCCAGCTCCAGCGGTGGCCTGGCCCCGCTGGGCCCCGTGGTGCGGGCTGCACCCGCGGCTGCAAGCGCGGAGGAGAGACGCGAAGGGGCGCGGACCTTAGGAGCTGCCTCTCATCCTGTGCTCGGAAAAAGGCGAGAGACACCCACTCCTCCCCTGCCTTCTTCCCTCTCCCGCCAAACACTTGTATCCCTAAAAGCAGCGACCCTTGGCGTCTGCGGCCCCCTCGGTGCCGCGCCGAGTCGCGCCGTCCCTTGAGGAAGAGCTCGGCGGCCCCGGCCGCCCCTTCAGCACAAAGACGGAGCTCCCGGGCGGCGGGGACTGGGCTGGGGGCGACCGCTTCGCGCATCTCCGCGGGGCCGGCCAAGGGGGCAGCAGCGCCCGGCCGTTCCCTCCCCGCTCCCGCCGGAGCAGAGCAGCCCCCGGGCAGTCCCTCTGGGGCTGGGAGGGTCGGGGCTAGAAACGCCCAGCCCTCCCTCCACCGCGCCCCCCGCTCCTCATTTTCCCCAGCGGGGGGGCTAAAAGGGCCCCGGTTGCGGTAGGAGAAGGAAAGTTGGCTGTGCCGGCCGGGCAGTGCGAGGCTCTGGTAGCCCCAGAGGGGTACGGGCGAGCCCCGCCACGTCGAGGAAGCGAGAGACACGGCGGGCAGGTCACAGCGGTGACAACTCATCTCCTCCAAAGCGGCCGAGTCCCTCGGTCCCTCGCAGAGGAGCCCTTTGTCTCCCTGTACACCTTCCACCCCGCTCGAAAGGGAAAAGAAGGAAAGATAAGAAGGGGGAAAAAAAAAATCCCTTCCTCTAATTATCGCTGTTAATGACGATAATGGCAACATCTCGTTTTGGTCCTTTCACATCCCCCCGTCTGTCGTGTCGTCC
>WEIS01003695.1:1558-15287 GCA_013389965.1 Todus mexicanus | reverse complement strand
GGGCGGAGGCCGCGGAGCCGAGCGCGGAGGGCGGCGGTGGTGGGTCCCGCCGGGTGCGGGGTCCGGCATGGAGAGGTGAGCGTGTGCACCGGGGGCTCGACCGGGAGAGAGGGGCCGGGGGGCTCCGGCTGCAGGCGCAGCCCCCACCGCCCCCGCTCTCCCGCCGGGCAAAACTCCTCCGAGTTTTTCTTCTTGGCTCTTGCCTCCGCGCTGTCGGCTTTCCCTAGCAACTCGAGTGGTTTTTTCTCTTTCTTCTTCCTTGTTGTTGGAAGTGTTGTTGTTGACGGGGGATATTGTCGGTCGTGATGTTTCAACTGGCTTTCCAGCGCGCTCCTCTTTGCGCCTGGTCCTTTTCTTTGCCGCCGAGATACAAACAGGTTCTGTCCGAAAGGCCAAAGTGCAGCGTCGGTAGCCAGTACGCCCGTTTATATCAAGACATTTTCTCCAAGCGTTAAAAATGGCCCTTTCTGTTCCGTGAACTTTTCGTACTCTGATTGTGGCGAGTATCATAGATCGGATTTGCATCAAGAAAAGGAGAGAATCTAGATCCCATGATATGCATGGGAGCAGAAAGGCACACTGGCGTTAACTCTCAAACAAATTGCCGCCACCCAGATTGTTCTCGGATCTCTTATTTATTTTTTATTATTATTTTTCCTCCTCCCCCCTTTGTTTTCCTTTAAAAGGCAATAGTTACTAAGTGAAATAGCCTTTTTTAACCAGCTATTTTTACTTCTGGTGTCGTTGAAACGTTTTCATTGCTAGTATTTCCAAATTTCTCGGTAGCGATACTCATAGGTCCTACTTCATTTCTAGATGCTCATCTTTTCTGTCCCCTCCAAAACATAAAAGTGTGAATATTTAGAGCTGGGCGCATGGAACATGTAACTTGTGAGTGTTTTTAATAGATGTATGTAGGCGAGTAAGTAGGTACGGTGTTGAGCAAGGGTCAGCATCTGAAAACATAATTTCGTACTGCAAACATTTCCTACGAAGGCACTTTTAAGAGCACGCAGTTCCTACTTTTTTTTAACCTCGATTTTGGAAATGCAGGAAAAGTTGAAACAGAAGCAATGAGTGATTTACAAGTGGCTTCTTCAAAAGAATTCCCAACAGAGATTACACAAAAAATATCATTTCAGCAGCAACAACAAAAGACAGCGGAATAAAGGGAGTGCAGATAACCTACTCTCTAACACATTACAAAAATTACATCGGGCATCTCTTTGTGCATAAGCTTTGTCTCTGAAATGAAAATACATGGTCCTTTTAAACTGTTTGACGAAGTTAGATGAGTTTCTTCGTTGATATTTTTGAAGAGCTTCATTTTTTAAGGCTGACACGAATTTCGCAAGAGTAATACTAAGAATGTATTTCTAGAGTAGAAAAAAATCCCAAGATTGTAGCAGAAGCAAGAAAAAAAAAAGAAAACGGTTTGAAATATTAGGTATTTAGAAACAGTTCCCTTTCCTACTTGCAAAGTATCCTGGTATTTTGCTACAGTATTGCTACAGGTATTTTGCTACCATGATGGCGATATTTTGAAACAGATTCTAGAATTCTGAGCATATGTAAAGCAAGAGCGAAATTATTAAGTTAATATCAGGACAATTTGCGGTAATAATGAGGCCTAATGAGGTTGCTGGAAAGATAAAATGTTATTTACTAAAACACCTGATGGGATAATTTGACTTGCTGTGTTTTACTACTGATGATAAAAAGAATATTGATTGCAAATAAATCACCGTCTCTAAACGCTTGTAAACAATTTGTGTTTGCCCTGCCCAGATCAAAGTAAAACTTATGAGATAAAGTGTCTGCATATCCGTATTCTACATTGCGTGGATCACTTTTCATTCCACAGTTTAAAGGCTTTTCTAAGAGTTAGAAGTTAATGTTTTACACCAGAATGCTGGTGTATGATTTAGGGGGCGAAGAGGGGGGGAGGTTGGTTTATGTGTGGAAAATCTCTTACATTCTAAGTGTTTTCGTACTGAAGTTGTGCATTCATCTCCCCAGCCTAGTCTCATGCCAACTCCTTTTAAAGGCAGATCGAGGGCCAAAGAAGAAGGCTCTGCATGCATTTCTAATATCCTCCTGGATATTTTGCAGATAAACGCGACGTTGTGCGCAGGCATGAGTTTGTAACGGTGGTGTAGTACCTTCTTTCTCTCCCTGATAATTTCGAGGGCACAATAAATTGTCTCGCCGAGGTGAAAGCGAAGTTGCTGCATTTCCATCGTTGGGTTTGATTCGGTCTGCGGAGAAAATACGCGTAATGTCTGTCAGAGCCCAGCTTAACCCCTCTCTTTTCCTTTCCCTGCAAGAAGGGAGGGGGTCATTTGGGAATACCTCTGTCTGATCTGAACGTGAAGAGCCTGGAGCGGGGAGGGCCGAATTTGCGTGTAAAGACCCTTTGCACCTCTCAAAGGCGTATTCCGGCTCCCGGAGTAGCCTATTCAGGTCTGTTAGAGACGCTAACGAGATAATTGATGTGCTTTTTCCTCTCCGCTTGTCTGAATGTGTTGCAGGGCTCCCAGTACGAGCTGAAAGATAATCCGGGTGTCCACCCTGCTACTTTTGCTGCCCACACTGCCCCCGGCTATTATCCCTACGGACAGTTCCAGTACGGGGACCCTGGGCGGCCCAAAAACGCCACTCGGGAGAGCACCAGCACCCTCAAGGCCTGGCTCAACGAGCATCGCAAGAACCCCTACCCCACCAAAGGCGAGAAGATCATGCTGGCCATCATCACCAAGATGACCCTCACCCAGGTCTCCACCTGGTTTGCCAACGCCCGCCGACGGCTCAAAAAGGAGAACAAGGTGACCTGGGGCTCCAGGAGTAAGGACCAAGAAGATGCAAACCTCTTCGGGAGTGACAATGAGGGAGACCCCGAGAAGAACGAAGATGATGAGGAAATCGACCTAGAGAGCATAGACATAGATAAAATCGACGAGAACGATGGGGAGCAGAGCAACGAGGAAGAGGAGGAGAAGCCTGAACTCCTGAGACAAAGCAGTGAAGAGGAGCACTTGGAAAAGGAGAAAGATTTGGCACTGTCAGGGTCTGAAGGGCTGAAACCCAAAGACGCGCTGGCCATGGTGAAGGAGGCCTCTGACAATAGCACGCGAATCATCAGTCCCGGGGGACAGAGCAATTTACAGATGCCATCTCACAGCAAACCCAAGATTTGGTCTTTGGCAGAGACAGCAACCAGTCCCGATGGTGCCCTGAAATCTTCTCCCCCTCCACCCCCTCCTCCCCAGGTTAACCACACTTCTCCACAGATCCAGCACCCCGCTTTTCTCCCTAGCCATGGACTCTACACGTGCCAGATTGGCAAATTTCACAACTGGACAAATGGGGCTTTCCTCACTCAGAGTTCCCTGCTAAATGTGAGGTCCTTTTTGGGAGTAAATCACCACCACGCTGCTCATCACAATCACCATCTCCAGGCCCAGCAACAACCTTCTGTTTTAACGGCAACCCTAGGAGCCCTAAGCAGTGAAAAACCTTCAGAGAGGACCAGTCCCAAACACATAGGTAATGAATGCAGCAGCCATCCACCTCTCCCCTCACCCTCAACACACACACAGGAACTTCGTGACAAATGGTGTCAGATTGAGCTTTGGTGTAAATGATTGCTCATAACGAAGTTACAGACAGTACAGACAGTTTACCCTAGTGTTGACTTGTATGTATGTATTTATTTATTTATTTTCCGGAACACGTTGATTGCATGCATAAAGCCCATTTCATGTGGGCTGTTATATTCTCTAAGATGAGAAGGCAGTAATAGCACCGTGAAACATGTTCTTTGAGTTTGAGCCGATTCTTCCCTCCTTTCTGATCCTAATCTCCTAGTAATTTCAATGATAGTCAAAAATATGGCAAGAAAGCTACATATCCCTTAAATATTGAAAGTAGCATTGTAATAGTGCTGCACACACTTGTATACACATACACATCTGAACAAGAGGATAAGAGGAAGGTGTGTTCTTTGTACACTGTCCAGATTTTTATTGTTGTTATTCTAAAATGGTTCTCCTGTTTCTTTCTTTCTTTTTTTTTGTTTCTCTTCTGTCTCCTTCTAGAAAGAGAAAATGTACCAAGAACTGAATCCCCACCTCAGCCGCTAAAATCACCCTTCCAGCCTGTCCGTGACAAGTGAGTTTGTTTGTTTGTTTTCACTGCAGGAATGTTACTTACGTGATACAGAGTGTTTGAATAATAAAGACTAATTATAACACCTAATCATCACCATAATAATGCATACAGACAACAAGAACGTCACAGAAGTTGCTGTAATCTTTTCAAAATTAGGCTAAAATGCAGTTGTACATAGCCAGCCTGTAACTTTCCTGAAACTTAACAGACCTCAAAGACCTTGTGTTAATTACAGTAGTGACAATTATTTCTGTGCAGTTAACTAATACTAGGATGCTATAGCAATAGACAGGCAATTATAGGAAAGGATTTTTTTTTTTCCTGAAAGTTTGTTACGTCTTTTTATTTTATTTTTTTTTCCTCCCTTCCCCCCTGCAGCTCTTTGGCTCAGCAAGAGGGAACACCGAGAATTTTAACAGCTCTCCCTTCCGCTTGATTAAATGGTTTGGTGAAAAAAATATTACAGAGACTGGTATTAAGGACAGAAAAAAAAGGAAAAACAAAAAGAAAAGGAAACTATATAAACTACTCCCATCAATCTCTTTTTGCAATAAGGTGGTGCAAATCCATAAAAGCGATTACACAAATCTGTAGATGGATCCCCCTCTTCATTGTACCATTTCAGATCGTGTTATTCTAACCATTCTTGGATTATTTGTTTGGTAAATGTTTCCCATGTGTTTGTGTTTTTTCTGTATATAGAGTGATTCAGATTGTAAATAGCGCGTCAGCAAAACTTGTCTAAATCATATATTTTTGTCTAATAAACTAAATGAAATTATGAGCTCTCTTCAGGTATGTATTCTGTTGCTACAGATCTTATAAGTATATCACAGATCTATTGAAACGTTTCTAATTTGCTTTCTAAAAAGTCAAGTCTTTTTGCCTTTGAGTAATTGAAACTTAAAATACCAAATCCAAGCTTTTAATGACTCTTGTGGCTATTTTGACGAAAAAAAGCTGTGAGCTTCACTTTCCATACTCTTAAATTTAAGAAGCCGAGTGAAACTGGTTCTTGACTAGTAAAATTAAAGTTATTTTTTAAATTGTGACGAATCAGACGTGTCCTATAGTATCCATTTTCCGAACGTAAATGAATCTGATAACCACATAGGTTAAAAAATACATTCTTGAAACTGAAAGGGGCAAGTTTTCTCACAGTTCCCTGGTGTATAACCTTGCTTTACAATCCGGTTTCTAAATTGGATCAAGAGCTTTAGTGCTTTGGTCTACATTCCTACAGAAGCAGAAAAAAAAAGCTCAGGAAATAGAATTATTTGTAACAATTTGAGTTTAAAATAAACACAGAGGAAATAAAACTGAAAGATTTTTTTCGCTGTGAGATTAAGCACAATTTTAACAGGAAGAAAAAAAAAAGAAAAAGAAACCAGCTATTGTACTTCCCAGAAGAAAGTTCTCCGATTCCGATCGGTTGGTTAAAAAGAGACGGAAAGAGACAATCTATCCATTTATAAAGGCATTAATCTTCCAAAGACGGTCCGTTAAAATGTGTAATATTTTGAGTGTTTACTTCTTTTTTTCTCCCAAATGAGAACACTAAATGAGCATTGAGGTGCTAATAAGATACCAGATGGTTGTTGATGGTGGAAAATGGAAAGAAGCAGCTGGGAAAGTCATTAAGAAATAATGTGGTGACGCCCTATCCAAACTGAACCAACCTCAAACCAGGACTTGTCGGGGAAAAAAAAAAAAGAAAAAAAGGAAAAAGAGAGATTTACAAATAAAATATTAATAAAACTCTTGTCAGAGATCAGAATATTGATCTTGATTTAGCTGCAAAATCATGGCAAGCAAAGAGAAGTCTCGGTAAACTATGGCTTAGAGATCTGTTGACAAAGCAGGGGAGGCGGTAGGCTGCTACTTTTTGCGTTTTTCAGACGGATCAGAGAAACAGATCAGATGAAACAGGTTTTATGCGGGATATGTGAAAGGCTGCCTCTGAAAAGAGACTCATTTTGACATCCTGCGGTTCCCACTACAGCAGGAATTAATTTGCTTTCTGGCTTTTAGGTGGTTTTTTTTTTTTGTTTGTTTGTTTGTTTTCTTCTCTAAATTACAGGCAATCCCGCATTGGTAACGGTCCCAACAAAAGAGTAAATTGCAGTTTTAACCGAAAGATAGTTAACTTCGCTTTCAGTGAGGAAAATGGAAAGATGTCTTAAAAAAAAAAAAAAAAGTAGAAAAGAAGTCTTTAAGCAAAAGGGCGCGTCACATCAGCGCTGTTGTAAACCTACTGGAATTTCTCTGTCCTTCCTAAAGAAATAGGTGCAGCCGCGCACCGGCTGCCGCCTTTGGGCCCGGCTCCCAAATTCCCTTCCGGAGGCGCAGCCAGCCCCGAGCTGCCCCCGGCCCGGCTGCCGCAGCGGGCACCGCTCCTGGGGAGGGGAGGCGGCACCTATTGCCTGCGCAGAGGTGCTCTGCCAGGCGCTGCGGCCGCCACGGTGCCAAATCGGCTGGGGAGGAGAGCAGAGGAGAGAGGGGGCTGCGTTGCGGTGCATTAACCTCAGAAGAGACTCTGGCTGTGGCCAGCAAAGGAGTGGGGGCGCCTGCCCNGCCGAGCCGAGCCGAGCCGAGCGGCGCGGGCCCGGCTTTGGGCAGGCTCGCAGCGCCCTCTGTGGGCTGCGGGCGGCGCCGTCCCATCTCCCCGAGGTGCCGGCCCGCAACTCTGGCTCTGAGCAGCCGGGGGCGGGGAGGGGGAGGCTGCCCGCCTTTAATTCAGCCCGAAAGCCAGCAACATCCTCCAGAGTGTGCTTCCAGTCTTGATTATCCTCTGGAGAGTGATAATTCCCTGTAGTTATCTGGTTGGCAGTTTTCCGCCTTTGGAAGCCTCAAGCAGCATCTCTGGAGCAGACTGTGCTGCAGGACTAGATTTTTTTTCCCCGTCATCTGATTGTTTCAAGTCACTTCACCCTCCCCCCTTTTCCCCCCCTCCTCTCCCAGTAACGCGAACAGTTGCGATGCTTCCCTCCCCAGGCAGGTGACGGGGTTATGGCGGAGGTGAGTGAAACCCCGAGGGGTCAGCGCCGACCCTGAGTCGTCCAGCGCTGCTTCCCACCGCGCCCGGAGCGTTTGCCGAGGGTGGGACGAAGCACCCGGCGGCTGCTTCCACCTCCGGCTAGGAAAGGCGAGGGCGGCCCGGCGGCGGCAGGAACGCTCCCGAGGCCGCGGGCTGTCTGCAAGGACGGAGGGGGCTTGAGCCACATCCTCCAAAGTTTCTGTGCAGGAGAGCAAGTGGCTTCCCCTTAGAAAAGGGAAAGCCCAGAAGTTGTAAGGCCAGCTGCAAGCGCCGGGATGAGAAACGACGCTTTGCTCAAGTGAGAAAAGCTCTTGCGTGGGTGTGCGCCTAAGCGCCCGGCAGTCCCCGAGGGCTGTAGCCTTAGCCTAGCTGTCACCTGGAGGAGAGAGGTAATTGCGTTTGCTCCTCACCGCGCAGAGCCCTCAGAGGCTGCCGGTGCCCTGCAGTGCGCGGTGCGGGGCCGGGACCCGGCCCGGGTGCGGGGAGCACAGGCCGACCCCTCCCGCGCCCCGCCGCCGGTTTTCGGAAGGAGCGGAGGCTCCAGAGTTCCGAGGTTGCGCTTGTCACGTGGGCCGAGCTAGGAATGATCCTTTACGTCACCCTGGCAGGAAAATAATTTGTAGTTTTTCTGTCATATTTTCCATTTTCATTGAGATCCACCCTGGCAGATGTGTACCAGCAAATACCAGAGCGTAGGGAGAATAATAAAGGAGAAGCTTAAGCTAAACGATTTGCCTTAATTGGGAATGCTTCGAGCTGATAAGAGTAAATTGGAACGTCCTAGTTCCTACCATTTTATTTTATTATTATTATTATTCTTTTTTAGCGACCCGAACCTGATAAATAAAGTCAATAGGAAAATTTGCATTGAATCGGATGGGAGCTACATCGAGTAATACTTCTTTTAGAACAACAACCGAGAGCCAAGATACATTTCCGTGCTATTTGAAAGGGTAGCAGAAAACATTTTTTCATAGATGTTTGCATAATCCTCCATCCTTCCCCAGTAAAAATTGTCTCCCTGTCTTTTTTTTTTCCCCGCTGTTATTATTTACTTAGCATTAACAGAAGAATGGTAGAAATCCGTGAAGAAGGAACAGTGAAAAGTTGATATAATCTCGAGTTCAGCAAACTCTGAAATTAGCAGCTGCCAGAACACACTAAAAGCCAACGGCAGCTTTACGAGGATTTGGCTTTGTCACAGAGACGTAGTTATGAAACGTGTTCATTGGTATGCATGCCTCATTTTTTATTCTTTTTCTATTTTATTCTGAAAAAAAAAAGAGTCTATTTTTAACTAGGAAAATAATAAGAAAAAAAAAAAGCCGAGAGAAAAGGAACTGGAAAATCAGTAGGGTGCATGTGCTTGAGCTGGCTCGTTCCGATGATTGCTATCGTTCCCAGCTCCTGTCATCTCTTTCTGTTGCTCCGCTTGAGTTTCTGACGCTCTCGCTCCGAATCTCGAGTACCCCGGAGCCCAGCAGCCGGTGCGAGCAGCAGCCGGGGGAGCCGCGGCGGGGCCGCCCCCGGGGCGCTGCTGCCCCCGCCCTCCGGGTCCCGCCGGGCGCCCCGCACCAGCCCTGAGCGCGGGGCTCGCCTCATCGCCGGGAACTTTCATTGTGTGACCACGTTACTNCATTTTTTCATAGATGTTTGCATAATCCTCCATCCTTCCCCAGTAAAAATTGTCTCCCTGTCTTTTTTTTTTCCCCGCTGTTATTATTTACTTAGCATTAACAGAAGAATGGTAGAAATCCGTGAAGAAGGAACAGTGAAAAGTTGATATAATCTCGAGTTCAGCAAACTCTGAAATTAGCAGCTGCCAGAACACACTAAAAGCCAACGGCAGCTTTACGAGGATTTGGCTTTGTCACAGAGACGTAGTTATGAAACGTGTTCATTGGTATGCATGCCTCATTTTTTATTCTTTTTCTATTTTATTCTGAAAAAAAAAAGAGTCTATTTTTAACTAGGAAAATAATAAGAAAAAAAAAAAGCCGAGAGAAAAGGAACTGGAAAATCAGTAGGGTGCATGTGCTTGAGCTGGCTCGTTCCGATGATTGCTATCGTTCCCAGCTCCTGTCATCTCTTTCTGTTGCTCCGCTTGAGTTTCTGACGCTCTCGCTCCGAATCTCGAGTACCCCGGAGCCCAGCAGCCGGTGCGAGCATTTTTTTTCTTTTTTTTCTTTTTTTTCCTTCATGGGCGCCGATCAATTATTCACAAGCACATTTATCTCCCCTGCAATATGGAGAATTCATATTCATATCTCTGTTTTAGTGGCCTGACACTGATTAATGTAATATGCACCGCGGCTCCGAGCGCAGCCCCGCTCTATGAATCATGCACTATAAAGTTTCAATCGTCCTTGTAGATGAGACTATTACAAAGAGCGCAGAGCGGCGGGGGCAGGGAGGTGGGGGCCAGCGGGAGAGGTGGCTCTTGGCCGCTGCTGGCCACCGGCCCCGTGTTAAACAGGCTCGTATTGAAATAACCCGGCGGCTGACGGGGGACAATGCCGCTCCGGCATTAGTTCCGCACGGCGGGACTCCCGCAGACGCGGCTCCTCCGCCCCAGCCAGCCCCGGCCGCCCACCGCCCGCCCGGCCCCGGAGAAGGGGTTGCAGAGGCCCTGCGCCGTGCCCCGTCCCCCCTGGCCAGGCAGAGGCGGGAAAGGCCCTCCTGGGCCTCTCCAGTGCCTGCCACGTTGGGTGGGTACCTCGGGTCAGGGAGGGGGCTCAGTCCGACCCGAGGTGTGCCCTGTCAGCAGAGGCCAGGCGCCTGTGCTGCATCTGGGGAGGGAAGGCGTTAAAGGGAGTCTCCATCGCCTGGCTAGTTCCAGCGCTGCTGGGTTTTTTAAAAAAATATTTGTATTTTTATTTTTTGTAATTCCCAAATATCCTTAAAAGGCAAGGTGTAAAAACCGGCCAGGGCTGGCAGAGGCATGTTGGGCAGGCTGTTGGCACACAAGCAGAGGGCAAGGGAAGGGGCCAATAAGTGCTCTGTGAAAGGGAGAATTAAAGCATTTGCCCCAGCAGGCATCCTTCATCCCCTTGCCCTGGGCTCAATTCAGGAGCGAGTTCCTCATCATCTTGGTAGCCGCTTTGCACCTAAGTCTCACGTTTGGCTCTATCCACCTCCCCGCAGCCTGCTAGCTGATGGAGGAGAGCCCCAGGGCCACACACGCCACCCAAAGGGACCAAAACCCAGCTGCCTGCCATGGGTTAGGTGACCATGGCCTAAACTGGCTGGGGCAGGTCTCCATCAGCCTCTTGGAAGCAGGAGGCAGAAGTAGAGCCATGCCATGAAGGACCACCAGTCCTCCTCTGCCAGGGAGGGCTGTGGAGGTGGCTGGCAGGGCTTGCACCCGCCACTGGCCTGATTCCAGGCTGTGAGCTGCCAAGTTTTACATTTCAGCAGTAAATCTTACCTGCGACTAACAAATCAAGTAAAACATTAGAACATGTAATAAACATGGCCTGCGTGGCGTGTTTTCCAGTGAAAAGTTACAGAAACGACTCCTGGCGAGGTTGGTGTTCCCCATTGTGCAGTGCCCCCATGCAGTGCCGTTCATAGCTTGCCTGTAAAATCAGCCATGTGGACAGGAATTGCTGGAAGTACCAGGAGACTGAAAACCCCATAGAAATAGGTATTCAAAGTTTAAGACTTTGAAAATATGAGCTCTTAAAACTAAACAATGTACTTCTGTGAGGAATTAATTTACTCGAGTCCTGTCACCGTTATTAATATTAGTTTTGGCTTCTCTTGTGTATGTGAGGAGAATGCACTCCTGGGTGTTTGTAAAAAAATGGAAAAAAATACATCTTTTCTCTGTTTTTACTTACTTAGCATTACAGACATCCTTCACAACTGATGGCCAAACTTGTTTCCCAACATGTTCCTCGGGAGTCAGGCTAATGCAAAAAAGCAAACGTGGGGTGCACACCAGGTCCTGGTAATGCCTCTCCTGAGAGAATAGAAAGCACTGGCGTAAACTCAGTGTAGAATTAAAGGCGAGTTTAAAAAGTAACATTTATTTTTATTCCAGATTTATGGCTGACCTGTAGATAATTAAAGGTTTTATTTTGAGCTGTTGGCCTCACACAATACATTGTCTTTTGTTGCTGCACAAGTAGAGCTTTCCCTGTGCTGCCTACAGTTCAAAAACAATGAAGCAATCCATTTATTTTGTTGGTCAATTGTGGCACAAAGTGAGGTGGTCAGTGTGGAAAGTTTATCACTGTCTTGTCCTTTTGGAGGAGGCAGAGCATTCACACACCCTCTGCCCCAGTACACAAATGTCAGTCTTTTTGCAGGCTGCTGTTTTCCTTTTGAAGATGCCGATGGTGTCTCTGATCCACTAATCCATTTATCCAGTTTCATGAGTGCATTGGCTGAATACACTCACAATAGCCTTGCCCAGCTGGAAACAAGAAGTCAGTGAGTGCAGCCGGCACACCCACCAATGCCTGACACCACTCACAGATGAGGCTCGAGTGCTTGTCTCAAAAAACCCTAACCCATCCAAACCCAAAACAACCTCCCCTGGAGCCCCCAACCTGCCATGATGTGCCCAATACTGTGGTCCTCCCTTTCCTGAGAACAGAAGTATTTTTAGCAGCATCTATAGTGTGTTACAGGGCTGTATTATTTTCATGATATTAGGCTGTGTCAGTGAGGGTTGAAACACACTTGAGGAAAAAAAAAATGCCTTCGGGACTCTGCAAACAAGTGCACATTAAATAAACTGGTCAGTTGTTGCCAAGGAGGAGGGGGCATGGGAGAGGCAGTGGGCAACGGGCTTCCATTTGTGTTTGGTGCCGTGCCGTTACTCACCAGCTTTTTATTACGTTTGAAATGTATGTTTAATTACCAGTGTTATTGGTAATAACAGAATGTTGGAAAATATTAAATACATTTGTGAGCTTGTGTGAAAAAGAAGTTAAAAGGTGTTCGGTGCACAGAATGTTAAAAAGATCTCACAATGAAGTGATTAACATTTTTATGAATAAAATTAATCACGCATTAACTCCACAGCTCAATACATCTGAATGCCAAATGTTGCACAGCAGCCCTTTCCCCTAAACCCAAGAATTTTGGATGCAGTAGTGACCCACATCAAACACTCATCTATTAGTAATGGTGGTGTAGTTATGAGAAGATATTTTAATAACGTACATTTACATTTGAGGCTAGCAAATAAAAAGGAGAAAATAAATTTGGGGGATTTTGTCAGGATATGTGAGGACTGATGGGCACATAAAATACACTAAGAAGCAGTCAATAGGGGCAACTCTTTCGAGAAAAAAGAAGTTTATGTGGCGCTTACGGAAGCAAACAGCAAGTCACGGTATTAAACAAATTCCAGTAGATTGCGCTCAGCTCTCCTTGACTCTTATTAGCGTACTCATTGTTCTGGGCAAAGCTTATTAGGTTTTAAGATGGGAGCTTACCATTATTAAAATATCCACTGTGTCAGATAATAAAATGTGATCTCTCTTTTTTCTCTCTCTCTCTCTTCCTGTGTGTGTGTGTATGTGTGCGCGCGTGCGTGTGTGTGTTTTCTAATCTCTTGCCACTGTGGTTTTGGGATTATTCCAGCAGGCTGTACAAAGGGAAGCAAAGGCATCTGAAGTGTCACTCTACAGCTGTGGCAAAGTAACAGAATTTCCATTTTGTTGATGCTCCCAGCACATGTGTGCAGCAGAAGGTGATATCAAAGGAGCCGTTCTTCCTCAGTTCTGCACATTATTTTTCACTGCTGTGGCGAATCTCTCTGAGCTCCGTGAACCAATAAAACAACGGTCCCTGTTTGAGTTGATATATTAATATTTACTGAGGATTTGCAAGGTCGGGGCTAAATGTCAGCAGATTGCTGGGGCAGTACTGTGGGGAATAATTAAACAAATCTCACAGCAGTTCAGCCTCCTAACATCTTTATTAATCTTTTTTTTTTTTCTTCTTCCCTGAAACAGTACACTGAAATATTGCTTTTTCAACCTTAGTGAAGATTTGGGAGAAGTTTAATAATAAAATCCTGGATTGGAAGTATTTATTTTTGACAATTTTTTGGCCCACTCACCCACAGATGTTAGTTGGTTGTGAAGGCTATGATGTGTGAATTATCACCAAGCTGCTGGGATTCTCACCTGCCTCTCCATCAAATTCATCTTGACCCGTCTGCCAAGCACAATAATATTGCTGCTGTAAGTGGAGAACCAAATTGGCTTCATTAAGTAGTGTGTCCACTTCTCCAAGGGAAGAAGCTGGAGGACCCCGATTCAGTATGCGTGTCTCCCTTAACATGATTATAGCAAGCACTTTAGTACAACTTAGACAATTCACTTTAATAAGCTTCATAATTAGTGTTGGGATGCCTCATTACAAGTCATTGCCTGTAGCAGTCCTAGGCCAAACAGCCCTTCTCAATCTGATCTTATTTATTTATTTATTTATATAGATTTTTTTTTTTTTTATCAGGCAGCAGGAGCTGTCTAGAATTTTTTGTTTGTATAATGGGGACTT
>WEIS01003693.1:15543-64561 GCA_013389965.1 Todus mexicanus | reverse complement strand
AAGATATGTTTCATTGACTGGCTAGCAAGTTTGTAGTAAAAAAATCGCCTCTCGAATCTGCTTTGAAGAACCCAAGCATGCTCTTCTTCTTTCTCATCGTAATCTGGTCTCTCCTTGACAGTAATGGGAAAACTGCAAATGGAGGAAGCACAAAATATGAGATGTAATTTAGCAGGTGAATCACAAGACATAGCTTTCCCAGGATATTATATATTGGTGCTTACCCATTGTCAGCCTCAGTCTGCTTTGGGTGCTAGTCTCCATGGACATCAAGGTCCCATTTTTGGGAGCTAACCATTATCCTGGGCATATCGTTATTATTATCTTGATATGGGCAATGTTCTCATGAACATGAGGTGGTTCAGCAGATTGGGATTTGGCTGCAAAGGATGGGGTAGATCCCAGATGCCAGTGGTGCTATCTAGGGATGCAAGACTGTGTTTAGGAAGGGACTAAAAGATTACCATGGATGGAAAGCAGGGAGGAGCAGCAAAATATTTTGTTGATTCCCTAGCCAGTGTTGGCCAGCAACACCTTAAATGTTGGCAGATCTCAGTTCCTGAGTTGTGGTGGACAGTTCTGTCCCTTCCCAAGCTGCTCACAGGATAGAAATTCAATTCACTTGTCTGTTGTTTTTGTTGGTTTGGTTGGTTGTTTTTTAACAATCTGAAGAGGATAAAGGTAAAAGACCATCAAAGAAGGATGTAAAACAAGGAAACTTTCAAAAGGGAAGGAAGAAACTTGAGAGCAATCCCAGCTATGGGCAGAAATGTGACTTTTGAAGGGAGATGGGAATTTGCAGTCATACAGTGCAACAAGGCAAGGTCAATGCAGAAAGGCATCAAGACTCACTTGTAAGGGGACAAAGAAAATTGTATATCAGTGATGGGAACAACCCCTAGGACTACCCAAATCAAATTAAATGGTTCCTTTTACTTTATATTTCTGGTTAGGCCACACATGAATAGCTGTCATAGTGAATGCACTATATGTATAAATTGTGATGTGTTCATTTGAACTTAGACTCTTAAGTGTTACTGGACACACATGCAAAACTGGAGTCTTCTTACTCTGCAGCAGTGAAAAGTGTCACATTTCCTGTAAATAGTCCAATTTTGCTGCAATTTGCTTTCACCAGCTGTGTTCTGTGATTACTTATACCAAGCAACATGTGATAGAAACTCTTTTATTATGAAGAGATACAGCAAAAGCCATGTACAGCAGAATTCAGTAAAACCACCTAAGCCCTGTAACAGTAACAACTCAAGTACATGAGGTACAGTCAAAAGAAATTACTATAGCCCATGGAATCATTCAGAATCAACATTGAGATACTCACATGGCAGGTAGGTAGCTATGGCCAAGAACTGTTGAGCAGAGGAAATAGAGTGCAACATGATTTAATTGATCATCTTCTTAATTTGAAATTTCTGGAGTGTCACATCTAGCTATAGAACCTACATGGGGTTTATTTACATAGCCCAATCTGAGACACCTGTCTAAATCAGGAGACAAAGCTCCTAATAGAGATAATGGAGCACTTAGGTTAAAAGATAATTGCAGTCTAATGTTAGGGTCTCTGGATGGCTCTCTGATGGCAATACAGGACTGCAGGCAGCTGAGGGGCCTCAGCTAGCAGTGTGAGTAAGCAGTCGTTCTCCAAGTTTCAGAAAGTTCAGTGGTGGACTATTCAGTGTTCATTGCTACTGGTTATGCATAGTTAAGAACTCTGTGAGTCACAGAGAGGGGCAGTGTAACTGCTTAGTGAAATAGCGTATATATTCCCAGCATTTTGAAGTTAGAGCTTCAGCAAGGAATGTATTTAGTATCTATGGAGCTATGTTGACTTCAACACCAGTTTACACTTGCTGAGAATCAGAATCAGGGTTGGGTTTTTTTAATCAATCTTTTAACTTCTCTTGGCGTATGTTTGCATGTGCTCTTCTCTTGCCAATATTTTTAAACAAAAGAAGCTGCCGTGGGATCATTGAGGACAAGGATATTAATGTGGTTATCAGATAAATTGTTACATGTGGTTCATTATAATGTTTTTCAGTGCTGGCCTGTAAAACCAGGATTTCTAAAAGTCTCTCACAGATAGCAAAAGTTAGAAATATTTGACTTTCATTTATAATCAGACAGGCTAAATATTCATGTTTATGTGCCTAAATGAAACTTTTGTATGCAGTCTTCCACCCCATCTGCATGAATAGTAGCATTGTAACAGGATGAGGTCACTGCAGAAGGGAAAGTGAGGTAAGAACACAGCTGAATCTACAGCCTTTCTGCTACATGGTGCACCAGCTTGCGCTTAAAGGAATACAGCGCTTTTGGCCAAGCCAGAGTTGCTGTGGGCACTGCCTGCAGAGCTGAATGCCTCTTGAAGGGCTCTAGATGCATTCCTGGCTCTGCTGTATGGTCTGATGCACAGTATACGGTTTCCTTTGCATTTACAAACCACTCTTCAGAGACCTCTTTACACATCTAATTTAAGTGAAAATCCGTATGGTTTATTTTAAAGCCTTCATTTAAAAAAAAAACCAAAAAAACAGTTATCAGGCCTCACTCTGACCTGACTTATGTGGCATAAATCCTGAGCAGTACCTTTGTAATACTCACTGATGTTCAGGATTTATGTCAGCATCAGGGGAAGCAGCATTTGGCCCATCAAAAGTCTTTTGCCCCCTCATTCTTTTAAAAAGAAATGACTCAACTTTATAAAGACTGGTGGCTTCCTATTGGCATCACCTTTGTACCTAGTGGGAACTCCTACAAATATACAACATGGCATATCCTGGTGTGTGCATCTGAGAGCTGGGCAGTGGAAGGGTGACATAGCAAAGCAGCGTTTGAAGGAGTGCAAGATTTGCTAAATCCATATGTCAGCTCGTACTTTACCTATTCTGTGTATTAAGTTGAAAGGCTATATACGTAAGTTGCCAAGGGTACACTGGCAAATCGCCTCTCCTCACCCACCATCATAATTAGAGCTCTGAGAACTTGGAAAAACCTGCCTAGTGAGCAAGCCCTCCTTTTCCTTTTTCCACAAGGCTCTCCAGGCTCACAAACCTGGGTAGACTTGGAGCAGCTGCTATTTCAAACAAGACTGTCCATTCCAGCCTCACCACCCAGCACAGGAGCCAAAGGGGCTCTGTTTTCATCCCACGCTGACTCTTGCTGCTTCTGCTTCCCAGCGTGGCTCCATGAGTTCCCAACAAATTTGTCTGAATTAGAAATACCTTCTTGCTCATGATCAGCTTTACCACATCGTGTGACAATGAATTCACCACTCTTCTTGACCTAGAATTTGGGACTGTGGCAGCACAAGGCGAGAGAAAGGGAGAAATAGAAGCTTGCATGATAGAGAGAGTGATGGTGGCATGAAAAATTATATAGAAGAAGAGAAGTAAATGAAGCTGAAAGTAGGAAAGAAAAAAACCCCATAATTGTATAAAGACCTTTCAAAAGGAAAAGGATATCCAGAGAGCTGTGGGCAAAACCCAAGTATCTGGGTAGTGCTTCGAATAGTGCTTCAGTCTCTGGAAGCTGAACATGCAGCACGAGTTACTTTATTGGGAGAACATAGTAAATGCAACACAAAAGAGTAAATGCTTGTGCTTCTTTCTGATTCTGTCCTTTGGTGTAACTTGCATCTGATTCTATTCCAGGAAAGGAAAGGCTATGGGGCAGAAGCAAGAGGAAACTTGCAGGGCTGCCGGAAAGAGCAGGAGCTCTGCTTCCCCTCCCTCTCCCTCCTCCTGCTCTTGGCCACCTGTCAGCATCCCTTCACCCTCCCCCATCATCCTCACTCTCGCCAAAACCTCTCTTTGTCTTAATGTGCATTTTAAAGCCTGGTCTCTTTAAGCTTTAAGCCATTGCTTCTTTCCCAAATGTCTGTGTCCTGTATTTCTCCGACTTCGGAAAGGCTGGGAGTCAGAAAGTGGAGGGGAAAGAATTCAGGCTCTTGCAGCCTGAGCATAAATGAGCCTTTTGCTTCCAGGTCAGTAGTTCAAATCCAACCCACAGAAGTCGAGCTGAAAAGTGATAGCTGCTTTGGAGCCGCATGTAAAACATTAGTTGGTGGTCTCACCCGGGTTCAGAGCAGACAGGTGTCCAAATCACTGCTGGCCCTAATTGGCATCTTTGCTGGCAGCTTCAGAAGTGGGTCCAAAGACTGCGTGGGCGCCAAGCCCACGATACCCTCTCCTGGGTGGTCTGCCTAAGTTGGCGTTAAAGCAAGCTGGCAAGGTAGCCGGGGAGGGCTCAGACTGCTGTTGTCTGTGTTGCACCCGCTCTGTAAATAAACAGGGATATTCAGCTTTGAGTGCTGTTCCCGCAGCTTTGATGTCACTTTTAAGAAGGCTCTTTTTTCCCCTCTTTGCACCCGTTTCTTTTTTTAAACATTGAAGTAATTAAGCTTTGAGGAAACTATTGCATTTGGAATATAGAAGTAAATTTACAAAGAGGCAGTTCAGGGAGTAGTCCTATTTTGGGGAGGCTGTTGGAGATGGATAAGCTGGAGTTACTGGAAATAGCCTCTGTCCAGAGTAATTTAAATGATTTTTGTCTGTCAAACAGTCCCAGCCAAGCTACCTGCCTGTCCTCAGTGTCATCATCCTTGTGCTAGTACAGGGGGATCAGTGAGTGTAATTTGGAGCAGGATTGTGTCTTGTTCTGTGATGTTCCTGCACCATCTATCTGTTTCTACCTGCATGATAGCAGCTTCCAAAAAATAAAGCTCTCTAAGTTTTTTGCATGTATCTCTGAAAGCCTCAGTAAATCTTGTTTTAAATAGATGTACTTGCATCCTTTGGCTTTTCCGTTTTCATTTGCGTTTGTATTTATGCAGACTTCTCAAGTCCCTGGAAACTGGGTGCACGAGGCTTGTGTTGTGCTGGTCTGTGACAAGAGCAGGCATGTGGGTGCAGAGTTGCGTGATGGCATGCTCCAAACACGTTGGTCCTGTGGTAGGAGAGGGTACTAGGCTATTGCTGAGGAATACCATGTCTTTTAGTGGTGCCTGGTTGCTGCATAACCTTCCTGTCCCTCTCCTGCTCTAACACCCTGCACAGTCAGCAGATCGGGTAGCTGCTGCAGGGGAGGTTTCAGAGCATGAGGGATTCAGCAGTAACCAGATTAAATTCCCTGAGACCCTGGTACCTTCAGGCAGTGGAGCAGGTGGTGAGACTGAAAGATTCTCGAGGTACATGAGAACTGATGAGTCTCTATGTTCACAGAGCAGAACAGGGTTGGTTCCCCTGGCCCTGATGCCCAGGTCTCCATTGCCTAGCCGACCTCCAGGTGATCGGGACGAGTTGTAAATGAATCCCAGTGAACTCCTTGTTCCCCGCTCATCTCAGGGGTGCTCTCACCTTGTTCCACCCATGTGTCCTGAGGCTTTGCCTGCCACAGCTCACAGCCCTGCCATGGACATAGTTCAGCAACCTGAGATCTGGGAAGAGCCACGTATGAGCGTTATAGAAATCGGGAGTGCTCAGAAACATTGTGCGTGATACACTCAACATCTTCAGCCACTCTCACAAATCATACATGGTTCTATATTCCCAAGGCAAATATAAATTGTCACTGTTCGGTTGACTTCAGCACGCTTTCATTCACTCACTCCAGGTGCAGTTCTGCCCCATGATCTTTAAAACAGTAAAAACAAACGCAAAAAATGTTCCCCGCCTTTGCTCTGCTTTTGTGTAGCTCTTAGTCCAAATTCTGCCTGAGCCTCACTGAGTAAGGCTGCTGCTGTTGGATTATTTAACTATTACAGTGGTGCTGTCATTGCGGAATACTGTACAATTTGCTTTTTGCCTTAGTGCAGGTTATTGTTGCTAATTGTGCATTTTCATGTACAAGTGCCAAGTGCCTGCTTAAAAAAAAAATAAAACCGTGACTCCTCAACCATATGCTAAATTCCTAGCTGTGCAGTAAAGATTGATTACATGTGTTTATGTATCATTTAAAAATGGTTTGTTCAGGAAGTGTATGGTCTCTTAAAGCCAAGTTTAAAACCTTCAGTTTTACATAAGTTTATTTATATTAGGGAGAAGGGCCCGTGATATATACGGTTCGGCCTGAGAATTCTCAGAACTATTTTATGTATTTTTACTCTATCAATATGCTCTTTCACAGCTACTAATTAGTTTTGTTAGTTGACTTGCAGAAAAGCATGTATAAAATGAGTAAGTAATTCCATAGCACTAATAGTATTAATGAAAAGCATAAAGTCTGGAGGCAATTGTAAAAACACAGTTCAACAAAAAAGTAGTTCTCATTTGAATTAGCATGATTAATTACACAGCTTTTTCTTGTCACAGTACACTGAAACCGAAATGTTCAGGGTGTTTTAATGCTTTCAGTGTATAATTCTAGTATATGTCAGAAAAAATGTACATAGACACTGTGCACATAGGCAAAAAATAAAGCTATAAATAAACAAGAGACACAGTAAACTTCAATTCTACTTTCAGCTGATTTTTTTATTTAAAAGGCTACTTCATTTAATTGCATAGGAAAGCAAATGTCACTGTAAATCGCTGTTGGTTGCTCCTGTGTCATGCAGAAGGCTATTCGGATACAGCTTTTGCACTGTGTGCCTAATTGTTTTACACGCTGCACGCATTCATGCGGCTTGAGCTATTTTGCCTGGAGGGGTGAAAAAGGAATCACCCTGTTTGTTTCTTTTGCCTACTAACTATAGTATTTGCTTACTAAATACGTTGACTCTCTAAATGTCACACTTGAACGTGGGCTGAAGGAGTGCTTGCCAGTGCATACAGAGGATAGCAGTGGGTGTCCTCACTCCCTGCCTGTGCTTGTGCAGCCTTAGAGTGCGAATTGTTCTCTGCTCCAATACCTTGCATCCTCGTGGCGTTCCTGACATGCCCAGGTTATGCCACGGGTGTTTATTATGTGGAAAAAAAGGAAATCCTGCCAATCCACATCACTAGTACAAGTTTGTCAAATGACATCAGCAGCAGAGGAGAATTTAGTTCCTAACCACATGCAAATAGGTCCCAGACTGTTGGTTATGCCATGATGTCAGCTCTGATTCCTCATCCATTATTTGATGGGCTTCAATGTGTAAATGCCAGATATGTTCCCCCTCCCTTTTCCTCCCCTCCCACGCAGAACTTCTGGGTTTGTTTTGATTTTACTTGTAGAAAATATGTTTTGAACAACAAACATACCTCCTCAGAAGTTTATTTCGAGGATGATTTCCTAAGCAAGCATTCCTAGTCTTTGTTATCATTTTGCATTATGGTGAGCTGTTAATTACTAAAACAGTTCAGATATTTTCCCAAGGGATTGAACTAAGTATGGGTAATAGTTCCAACGTTCTTTGTCATGAATTGGCATTTAACTTTGTTAATAAAAGCTACTGTATCATTTTGGCCACGTGAAGTATTAAAGTATGTCAGCCTGCAGGTACGCCAAGGCACAGCAGCAAATCGGGTCATGTCATGCAGGCTAATGTCAGGTTAGATTTTACAGCACATATGTCTGCTTAAAATGGCATGGGCCTCCAGACTGGGTACTGGGTCATGGAGCTTATCGCTGCCAGGTCTCATGGTTGAAGCCAGCTGAGTTATGAAAGGTGTGCCTCCTGTCGCCTAGCCTTAGCTGTCTCATTCAACCTGGACTAAACTCCTGCAAGCTGTAATCACTGCCAGGGGGCAATTCATCCTCAAGACATGGGATGATTTGCCTTTTGCAAAAATAGGTATGTATTTTAGACTACTGACCCTAATTTTAGATTAATTCTGACTTCTGTGAGCAGCAGATCTTACTCCCTAACTGGATTTCTCTGCTATTTAAAAACCTTTTCATTCCAGTTTCCCTTTTGCTAGTGTCTTTCACAGAGGCATGAGGAGGGCATTGGCATCTTCTGAGTAGGAGTTGTGTCTCCTCTGCCTGCCTCTCCGTGACACACTGCATTCGTTGCTCTTTCAGTAGAGATTGAGGTTGGGATGTGGGAGTTTTTAATGACTTGAGTTTAGGCTGGGTCAGGTTTTTTCCAAGGAGAGATTAGACAAGGTGGGAAACGAGGAAATTTGTGCAGATGTCGCCAGCAGTTTAATTTGTTTTTCAACTGGAGGTCTGTAGGTCTCTTAAAGTCACACAGGTCTGCATATATCAGTTCAAACTATTCCCTTATAAGGCATTCTGTAGATAATATTTCCAAGACAAGGGAGCTTAAGTCTGTTTGCAGAGCTACTGAATAAATACACAATACCAGCATAGAAATCAAATCACAGGGGCTGATGTCTTTCTAACGATGCTTAGCTTGAGCAATGGAGGTATTACAGGCAAGTGCGAGATCCCCCCCGAACCGCACAGATGCAATTAATTAATGTCTACATTGCCAAAAAAAGGAAAGTATTTTGACAACAGTTATTTAGAACAATTATGAATTGTTCTTTCTTACATCCCCAAAAGGCAAAAGCAGGAATGTAACTATATTGCCATTTTCTTTCCCCTATTTTTTCTTTCTGATCAAGTCATAGAGCTCACATATTGAGGAACTGGGAGAGAAGCCAAAACCATTCCCTTTACAAGTGACTTTAAACTATGCATGAGGTGTGTTTTTTCCTTTTGTTTCATGGAAACATCTCTGTTGTTGGCAAAAGGTTTAAGTTAGGAAAGTTGGCCTATAACTCTGTGTTGCCAAGGTTTCAAGACCAGGCCTAGATGGTCCATAAAATGATTTCCTCTTAAACAAGAGTTCTGCCTTATTAAAAACAGAGACCATGGTCATCCCTTGGTTTCCCTGTTCGCTAATTCTCCCTTTGGGAGATGCACAGATGGTGGGAGGTTTGGCAGCCCTGTGTCTGCCCCTTCTCCTTGCTGGAGCACTGAGACCACTGTGAGGTTAGTACTGGGCGCTGGTGTGGAGGCAGTGGTGGGGTAGAGCTAGAGAAGGGTGCTCCCGTCCCTGCGACCTTGCTGATGTTTTGGGGGATACTTAGGGAGGTCTTGAAGCAGAGGGCGTCTCCTGTATCTGCTGTCGTGCGGTCATAATGGGGACTGTGCCAAGGGCAGTGTGCTTTTGGGGAGGAAGCTGCTAAAAGAGCTGACGGGGACGAATTCATTGTGGCCCTTCCCTTCAAATCTGCTCAGGCGGGAGCCTGCTTACCTAAGGCCTCCCTTAGGAGAGGAGATTCGAGGGAGAATCAAACAAGGGAGGCAAAAGTCTGCAAGTAATGGGGCGTCAACCAAGTGGGACTTGGCCTTTAGCTCCAGTTGGCAGGTTCCTGCAATCATATTCTGAGAACTGACTGCAAGGCCTGGCTGGAGCATCACTCACTCTTCATTGCCTGACAGGCAGTAGTGCCCTGACTCACAGCCAACTCACAGGCAGCCAGCACCCGCCTCCCTACCTCTGTGTAGCTCTATGGATGTGCAGGTTTCTGAAATCCTGGTAAAGCTGCTCAGGTTGAGCTGTCCTTTGTCAGAGCAATTAGTACTGTACAACCCAAGCCCCTACTAGGGGCTGGACCTCTGCTTTCTTTTGCAATCCCAAATTTCCTTCCCTGTTATCTGTTACCTGTTTCCATACGCAATGTCTCTTCCTTTTCCCCAAACTTCTTTGCAAATTGATAAGTAATTGCCAGAGCTGAATTAACCTCTGTGAATTATTGGTTTGACTAATTCAACCTAAACATTCTGCACCACTAAATGATGAGGGCTTTGTTTATATAAGATGCAGAACAGTAAATGGGGAGTTTGGATGTTTATTTCGCAAACTTTTTATGATATAGATACAGATAGCCAGAGGATAATCCAGGAGGATGCAATTAACTGAAGAAAGGAATGCAATTTAATAATTACTCTTGTGTCTGTTTCAAAACTACCTGGAAGAGCTTGTTGGGCGCTTTAACTGAAAGCAACTTTCACATGGATCTTTATCCTGATCTTGACAGATCAACTCGGTGGCACGCAGGATATAGGTTGAGGTTGCTGAGTGCATCTGTGAGGCAGCTGTGTCTTGTATTTGAACTTCTCCGGTATATAGAAGGTGATTACATCCCCGTGTATGTATGCAGAGACAAAATTTGGTCTCACCGTGGTTTTACACACTTACAACCTTGCTGCAGTTCTTCTGGATTTGTTCTACCAAACATAACATTAAGATCATATTTGTGATATAAACTGAGATGAAAATGTCATTGCTTGATTTGTTTTGAGCAGGAGGAGGGGAGAGGCTCATGTGTATTTATCTTGCTACAGACTGAAACCAGTGATGTTTTTCCCCTCTAATTTATACAAAAGAAATAAAAAATATGTTACCAACTTTTTATTAAAAAAGAGATTTGTTTCCCTTTGCTTTTGTTTATTTTAAGAGAAATTTTGATACTTACAGGAGTAGACAAAATGAATCAGGCTAGACAGCAATGCAGAAGGACTGTACAAACTTTTGTGCTTGTGAACACAGGCAATTATAACTGATCAAAGTAGCTGCCAGGTCCTCCTCCTTCGTCCTTTCTCTGTTGTAGAGCTGGGTACACCTTGTGGCTTGCTTAATTTCTGGTGCAGATGTCCCAGGCATGATAGGATGAAATAAATGTCAGAAATGAGATGGGATTAAATCACTATCTGAAAGTGATTGTCCCTTGCATAGGCTATAAAGGGTGCTTCGGTGACAGGGTTAGACAAATTTCCTTGTTCTGGAAGTGAAGTAAGATAAATCCTATTTTTATGGAACTGCTGCTGAATAAAATGGGCCAAACTGGTACATGTTAGATCTGTGCAACCTAACTTAATATGGGAGAAATTTTGTGCAGGAGAGGATTCCTGCTAGAGTCTGCTTTAGGGGTATGTTGTGATTGCATATTCATTTGCATTGAAGTTCTAATGAGTTTAGAGAGAGGGAATGCTGTACATTTATATTAAAAATTTTAACTGTTTGTTTGTTTGTCTGTATATGACCTGCATGCGGGAGCGTATGCATCCTTAAGAGTCACTGTTAAGAGTCTTAGCAGTAATTCTTCTATTACTTCTCAGCACCTGAGAGAAGCCAGGTTAAAAAACACCTGGTAAATACATATTTAGAGTAATTTGTTTCATGTGTTTTTTCACTTAGTCCATTCCCATAAAGGTTGGAAGCAAAATTGCAGCTGATGTCAGTGGGAACAAAGTCAAGTTTATTATGCGGAGTTCAGACCCAGATTTCACTTCCTGTTAATATGAAAGGAAGTTCAAAGCAGTAGATTATAAAGTCTTTACCTACCATATTACTTGCTATTTTGTCTGATGCTTTTGTCGTTTAATAAAAAAACCTTTCATACTTTACCTTGAGTAATTGGAGACTGGAGATCTATAATGCTCCTGCTATTTCCACATTTTGGTTGTCACGTAGGAATTTATATCTGTACTTAGGATAACGAGATTTAGTGGAGTCATTTACACTCAGTGAGCATTATATAAATCACCATTAGATGTCTGTGTATCATCTGGCTTTTACCTTTTCTATTGCAGATAAATATTTTATACAGTCTGTTACTATTCATATTCTCTTTATAAAATTCAGTATATGCTATTCATTTAGACAGTGGCAAAACCACGAGATAATGTCAGGTTTTCACTATTCCAGTATTAGTTATTGGAGTGTTGTTTGGGGTT
The DNA here is from genome assembly GCA_013389965.1 of Todus mexicanus. Lineage (NCBI taxonomy): Eukaryota > Metazoa > Chordata > Aves > Coraciiformes > Todidae > Todus > Todus mexicanus. The sequence goes on along the minus strand of WEIS01003693.1, from coordinate 52,930 downwards.
GTTAAATCAAGAAGAGCTGGAAACATAGGTTGCCTTTCAGTGGTCTGTTTGTTGTTTTCAGATGTTAAATGGGCTTTTGCTGTAATACAAGCAATGGTTATAAGCACTTGCTATTGCTAGAGACAGTTAAAGCAACTGCATTGTCAAGATTACATTTTAAAAATCAAAACAATATAAGTTGCAGTATGTGTGATCATTCCCTGAATGTCTTTTAAATACTCATTTCAATGCACTAGATTATGTTCTTCCCTTTTAATTGATCTACGTTTTTTTCCTTCAAATGTGTTGAAAATATCTCTTTTCCTACTTAAATGAATTCAGAAAGTCCCTTTCAATCTCTGCCATGTCTTTTATAATTCTGATTTTAGTAAAGCAAGTGGATAAACAGATTGATTCTATTTTATGCATTTGTCCTTCTTGGTCTGGGACCTAATTGCTATTTCTGATCAGTGCGGTGTAGACTCACATGGCAAACATGTTCACTAGCAGTAGCAGGAGAGGTGAGAAATCACTACCTCTCCAGTCCAGTTCTGCAGTTTTCCTTGATTTGAGCAAACTTTATCGTTGCCTTTGTGATTGACTTAAGAGAACCAGCGTGCACCAGGGGCAGTGGGGCCAGCTTATGTGCAAAGTGTTGATCAGAGCATCTGACCACAACACCTAAGTCTGACATTGTGACCTGACCCTGTTTAATCTCTTTGCCCTCCCCAAGAGTCTAAAAACCCACCTTGGGCTAAGGAAGGAGGGTCATCCTTAACTTTGTATGTTTGGTCATTTGTTGGTGATCTTCAGTGGGCTGAGCCAACCTCTTGCTTTGCCATCTGATTTGCGTTAAGAAATAAAGAGTGAAAAATCAGGTGAAAAGGTTGAGGAAAGTGATTCTGCCTCTCTACTCTGCTCTGGTGAGACCCCACCTGGAGTACTGTGTCCGACTCTGGGATACCCAGCGCAAGAGAGACCTGGACCTGCTTGAGCACATCCAGAGAAGGGTGGTGAAGACGATCAGGGGGCTGGAACACCTCCCCTTGAGGACAGTCTGAGAGAATTGGAATTATTCAGCCTGGAGAAGAGAAGGCTCTGTGGAGATCTTGTAGCAGCCTTCCAGTATGTAAAGGGGGCTTACAGGAAAGATGGGCAGGGACATGCCTGAAGGTGTTTCTGCCCATGGCAGGAGGATTGGAACTAGCTGATCTTTAAGGTCCTTTCCAAACCAAACCATTGTATGATTCTATGATTCTGTAATTTTTGAAAAGACATGCACTGACAGATGTTAAAGGGATCTGAAACTCCTGCTCCTGTTATATTTTGACAATAGTCCTATTAAATGTGAATCATTCTTTGTATTATTCTTATTACTCATTCACCTACTGTAACAGGCTTGGTCCAAGCACTGCTGAAGTCTTTCCACTGACTTTCCTGGGAGTGGGATCAGGTCCTAAATGCCACATTAGCTGAGTGCTTTCATGGACAGTTGTAAAGCCATCGTTCCACACAGCCTGGAACAAAAATACTGAAAACTTTCCTCTTTGTATTAGCTAGGTTCTGTTTACCTGCTTTAGCTTGGCTCTTGTGACCAGTGGAGATAGATTAATATTACTAATAACGAAGAGTAATCTAATTGTTTAAGTATTATGAAGTACAAAAATACTCTAATGACATTCAGCAGGAGTATGGGTACTTTGGGTCTTTACCATGTCCTGCTTTCACTTATGTAGCCAAAAATCAAGAAGGCTTCTGGGTGAATTCTGTCAGACTTTGAAAATGCTATACTAGAATAAGTGTATTGAAATTATTTTTTGGAAATATTCAAAACCAGTTGTTAAGTTGAAATGGTGCAAGTCTCTACACAACGAAGATATCACATCCAAGAATTAAACCATATAAATGAAAATTGGTGTACACTTTAGCAATATCTCTGAGACATCTCTGCATGTAATATCCTTCCCTGAATATGTGTCTTTCTTTTTACAAAATAAGGCCAACAAATTGTGCCCATTAAATGCTAAATTTACTAGCTGGTGTTTGCTGAATCTGGCCCTTATTAAATGTCCAGACAAGCTTGTTGTAGTTTATTTTGTAGAACGTCTGGTTAGAACATTAAATACAACAAGGAAAAATAAACTTTAAAGTAAAATGTTTCAACCCTTGCCCTACTGGGAATTTTTTTCCTTGATTGAATGGAAGTAGAAACAGGGCACTGTTTCCAAATGAATTAGCCCAAATTTAAAAATTGGATCAAATAATTTTTGTGACGGTAAATCTTACAAGGAAATGATGGAATTTTATGTATTTTTTATATTTTTTGGTAGTTCTGGTTCATGTGGATTGATTAAACTAATGTATTACTTCCAATTTTATTCTTTGTTTCTGTGAAAAAGAAGATTTTTCTATAACCAACAACATTTGCCTGATTTTTAAAATAACCTTGCAATATCACTCAGTGAAAGTCCTGTTTCTACTCGTTTTTGCATGTTATTATATTATTATCAATGTTTTTCCCCCAACTGGGATTCTAGCTATAGTTCTTTTTAAAATAGCAAGTAAAAATTGTAGCATCTAATAGACAATGTTGCATATGAGAGTATGTCAGCTCATGACAGGCTGTGCATGTGCCACTGAAGAAGAGAAAAAAAAAACTCCTTTTTTTCTGGTTTTTTTTTTCTCCTGGTCTGATGTCCTCAGCAAATTTTTCACTTATCATCAGTCAGCAGCGTTAGCAAGGAGCTCCTTTATTTCTTAAGCAGTCTAGCAGAAATTTCCACATCAATTTTAATTACTCACAGATTTTTAACAATCTGAGGTCACTGAAAGTCAGTATTTTCCCCTGTTACTACACAGCAGCAGTGATAATATCATTATAATACCAAAGCTTAGCATTTCTCTGTATTAGATTAAAGGAGATTGGGTTGGTTTAGGTGCCCTGGCATATTAAATAGGTTGTTTTTTGACAACAGGTCTGTAATACAAGCAATGTAGTCAATTTTTTTAGAACTCCTCAAGAATATAGAGTTACTATAAACTTCATTTGTACTAGTATGCTTAGCAAGTTGTGATGTTTTCAATAATGAAGCTTTGGTACATTGTGTGCTAAGATTTGCTATATCCCAAAGCAAAAGCTGTCAGAGCTGTCGCAGGGAGGGGTTGCCTGCTCTGTCACCCCCTCCCCTGCCCACTTTGAATTCTAATCCTCGGGACATGTTTGATTTTGGTCATATTGAAGTGGCAGGTTTTGTTAACTTACTGCTTCATCCAGTCCTAATAAACATCAGCTGTCAGCCACCATCCTGCCAGGCTTTTCCCATCTTCCCCTTGTTAATTCATGATATTTTTAATGCTTTGCTTACAGTTGCAAACACTTTCACATGGTGTTGAGCAAATTGAGTGAAATGTAGCTGTTTCATGGTTTTGGTTAGACAAAAGCAAAATTAAAGACTTTTTTCTATCAAGAAGTAAGCTTCTCAGTCATGCTCTGCTGAAAATGGAATGTTTCCCTCTTTGATGGAAATGAAAATGTATGCGGTGATAGCAGTGCTGGGGCTTTCTGTACGCGTCCACTGTGCACCACCAGGACCAATGTAGCATCCTCATCTGGTCACAGTGCAGCTCGCTTGTTAAAGCTCAAATCTGTTACTGACCCAGCTCAGGAGTTGCTGGAAAAGGCAAGGTGGGTATGCAGATGTATAGCAATGTTAATTATTATGTATCAGTATTGTCATACAGCCCAATATATTGTTCAGAAAACCTGTGGGCAGATGCTGAAGTAAAAGGAAATTACAGTGTCTGTGGGTGGTAGAACAGAAACCTAGAGGTGCAAATCTCATAAAATAGGAGATGTTCATACTGGCAGGATGAACCAGGAACACAAACCTTTACTAAAGCATTCCCCAAATGTTTCTGCAGAGCAGTTATTCTTCACATTTTTCAACTGGAAGATCATCTCACTGTTATGAACAAACTCTGTAGATAATGTTGCATTCCACTGTTATTTAGCTGTTGGACAGGGAACAGAGTAGTGGCAGTGGTCTGATAGATATGAGATATGCAGAACTTTTTGTAAACTAAACATTATGTTGTGAAATTGTATTTTTTCTGCTCTACTTACAAATACCTTTATTAGTCTTTTACATGAATTGGGCACTTACTCCCAGCTAGAGCCCTACCTATAGACACTGACGTCTCGGCTGCGCAGAAACACGTATATATGTTCCCACACATTTCAAGGACCACCTTCTTATCTCTTGTGGACCATCAGTTGAGTAACACTGCTCCAGGACATAGGGGATCTCACTCTACAGACATCTGACATTGACTTTTTTGCACTTAGGTAAAATGAAATCTTCATTGCTCAGATGGTGGGATATTGCATTTCACATGGGTCCAAATGACTACACAAGATGCCGAGTTAGATGTGTTGTATTTCTTGCCCAAGCCTTTGGTGAGCTTGAATGACTTTTAATAATAATAATACTCTTTGAGGTGAAATGTTGTAGCCTCTTAGAGTGAGAATCAAATCCACTAAGTATCTTAAAACAGGAATGAGGGACATGTGTTTTTGGATTTGCAGACATAATTTTAAGGGAGCAGAATACAAATCAGGTTAGATTTTCATCTGTATATCTCTTTTCATGTGACTGTTCTAGATAAATTCTTCTGGTCCTTCAGTGATTATAAGTGACATAGGCTTTGGTTTCAAAGAAGAAAGGAAGAAGTGCTTTCCACCACTGAATTCCTGCCCTCTCACCCACCGCGCAATGCTGGGTGACTGTTTTTTACTAAAAAAAAAAAAAAAAGAAAGCAGCATGCCAGCTGGATATCTTCCCGCGGTAGCTAGGTTTTCCTTGGAGGTTTCCCATCTCTATACTAAGTAAGTAGGCTTGACTATGCTTGGCTTATGAGCTTTTGCAAATATCCTTGCCAAGGTAGGATGACTGTAGGCAAAATGAGTGCAGCAGGGAGACAGAGGCAAATAAGTAGGAGTGATCAAAGTCTAGAGATTTGCTGGCAGACGCAACTCCTTCCTACGCTCTACAGCCAGTGGGTCCAGTGCTTTCTCCTTCTCCTACGTATGAATCAACACATCCAAGCAAGCAGTGCCAAAGCGGAGGGTGGGTAGAAGACAGCCTTAGCACTGTACAACAGCTGTTGTTTTGCCAATATATTCAGTAGGAAATTCGGAACAAAACTCGCCTTTTGGACCACAAGTCTCATTAGAATTCACTAATGGTGCTAGAAAAGAGAGAACTTAAAAGGTTTGCTGTTTGGGTTTTGTGTGTTGGGTTTTTTTTAGTGCAGTCACAATAGAAGACACTATGTAGATGTTATAAAAGGCTGGCTTTAAGGTTTGGTGAAGTAGTCTGCTGCCAGTCCCAGTAAGACATTAGAAGTGGTAAAGAAGTGAATTTGCCAGCAAGAAACGTTTATTACTGCATGGCAGAAAGTGCTTCTTGTTGAAATGACAGATTGGCAGAAATGCTGAACCCAATTCCTTTTAGTTTCTTCACTGGGGTTTTGCAGGAAGGTAATGATGGGAGCTAATAGATGATAGGGTAAGTTTACTGCTTTCTTAGAGTTTAGTAATTCTTGTTCTCCTCTCCTAAGTCCAGCTGCATGTACATGTATTTTAAAGGCTATTCCCTTGTGGCAAAGACCTTAAAAAAACCCAAAGCTAACCCAAAACATATAAGGAAGCCTTTAGCTGGCACTGCACGTAAAGTTATAGTGCCAACTGCCAATTTGCTGGGTGGTTAGTGTTAGATTTATAGCTTCACATATGTGCTTGAGTGGGTGGGTCACAGCTTTTTGGTGCCTTATTTTCCTTATTTTGTAACTCTGATTAATCATTTCATTTGCTGCAGTCAGTGTGTCTAACAGCAGGGTCCTACCCTTGATGTGCGGCATGTTCATAACTCTTCAAGTGCTGAGATCCTCCGCAATGGTTGATCCCCACCTTCTTTCCTCCAATCCTGTAATGTCTTTTCCTTGCTAGGCTGGAGGAGGAGGAGATCCTGTGCCAACTCTTTGAGCTCTCACTCAGATGCTGCCTTCACAACAACCATAAACGTTACCAAGCGCCCCCGTGGTTTTTATACTCCATCCATATACTCTATACTTGCTTGGAAGTGAACCTTATGGAAATTTTGGGCTTGTGAAGAACCTCGCAGATATTTCCACTTCAACTGCCATGGTAGCAATAACACACTGCTTGCAGTTTGCTCTCCACCTAGTGACCTTGAGCTGCTTTGCAGCAGCTGCAGAGTGAGATGCTGGGGTAGCAGGAGCTCTGTCCATGGACCTACGAGGGGCTAAATGGGGGCGCACGGGAGGGTTTTAGAGGTGGGCAGGTCAAAGGGGGCAAAATGAATAAGGTACATACACATGGGTGTGTTCATAAATGTACAGCCTTGAGTCCAGTCAATGAAAGCGTGGAGGGAAAGATGGAGAGACTCAGTTCAAATACTGTCAGACAAGTATGTAGCAGTTCACCTTCGTAATCTCTATGCACAATCACTGACAACACAAATCACCCACTCTCCTTCACAGTCCTAAATGCCACAATCATCATTTGCAATCTAACATTGTATCTCACTGTCCTTCCAGTGCTAATGCAAAACCACGTCAGAGGAATGTGCAAGGTGACCTACAAAATGTGTATCAACTCTGTGCCACACCATTAGTCTGAACAGTTGAATATCTGGGATGCTTGCTGGCATGTTGGGCTGAGTTTGGGCTTGCGTGGTACATCAGGATTGGAGAACCATAGCGTACCCCAAACAGTTGGTTTTGGTGGGAATGATGCACACAGAGGCATACATGATCCTGTTCAGTTTGCTACACCTCTTGCATATAGCCTATGCAATTCAGAGTATAATGCGCACAGACATAGTTTTTGTGAAGTAGGCACATCCATGCTCAAGTTCTATGAACTATGTAAAGCCTATTACCGAGATTGCTCGTGTTATCTAGTTCATTCCTGTCTTTTGGTCCAGGACACTGCTTTAGAACTGTATTTAGAGGAAGAAGTTGAAATAGGGGAAGATAAAAGGTGTTCTGTGGTTTCTTTTTAATTGGACACTGGAGGCAAAGTGCCTCCAGATAATTTCTCAAAGAAAAGTCATTGTCTTCTCCCACTCTTGTCATTAATCTCTAAAATTATTGCACAATTTCTATTTAATGTGTTAAGATTTCTTAATATGTTAAGACAATGTGGAAAGACAAATTTGAACAGGAGGGAGCATGTTTCCTTGAATGCATAATTTTTAAATCTTTGTCTGAAGTCTTCATTCGTCTTGGCAGGCCTTTTACAGTTAAAAACTTAATCAAACTCAGTATGATTAAGAACACTTATTTTTATAAGGCAAATTCATCAAAAGTACTGGGAATTGCTGCAAATATTGAGAGTAATGGTCATTCAGATTTTACTGAAGCATAGATTGCTTATCCTGTAGCTGTGTTAACCAATGGTGAAATTGGGGATTCCCAGCATATGGTTTACATGATATTTGCAGTTCCCCAGTTTTTTATGTGTTGCAAAGAGCTTGATACATTCACAATAGTGAATGTCAATGTATTGTAGTGCAACATGTGCTTGAAGACAATACCATGCCTAAATGTATTGCAGTGTATGTTACGTTTTATTGCATTGCACAACAGCCATCGTATTGTTTCCATAAACAAAAATTTGGGTTCCATTGGCCTAAATTTCTGGTTCTGTAGTTTAGTGTGATGTTGCATTAGTGAAGCCTTTTTTTCATCAATCAGAGTCAACAGACCTAAGTTTGAAGTATGATGTGAATCTGTGAAGTCCTTGTAGAAGTTTTTTTGCTTGGTTTGATCAATGACGTTTAAAAGGAAGAATAGAAATTAAACTGAAGTATAAAAAGCCTACAAAGCCATTACTTTAATTTGGAAAATAACTCAAGTCACTCTTTGATTCCCAGATATTTCTTTTGTACTTACCCCAACTCCAGATTATTTCCGTTGGCAGATTGATATGTGTAATGGAGTTTCCATCTTTACCAGTGAAGACTTTGGTCAGTTCTGTCTGTGCTTTCTGCATTACAAGCACCAAGCAGAGCTGCTGATACTGATTTCTGGCCATATTTTGACCCTCATATTGGTGTGGAATAACTCACTCTGATAGTCTCATTGAGTGACTCTTAAAATTTCCAGCAAGAGGGTCACCAGCAAGCTGGGGTTTTTCTCCATTCCAGTCCTGGTATCACAGTCCAGACAGTCTTCTGGGTTTTGTCAGCACATCACTTTGAAGTTAAGGAAGCCTGTGCAGGTATCTGTGTTGATAATCTGGTGTTGAGTACCACACTAGAAACACCAGCTATTTGAACCCAGCCATGGCATTATTTCCAAAAGCAGTTACTGTGGATTTCCACCTGATAACTCTCTTACTCCCTGGATTGTTCTATATCCAGCTTAGAAGGACATATTTATAAGACTTGTTATTCTGACTCACTGAGTTGAACAGTATTACACAACTATTTTTTTGTCAGTCATGGGATAATATTGCCAAAACCTCTCTGTATCTTTTCCTGTGCATTTACCGGTTTTGATGGATATTCTACTAATCAGCAAGGTGCGAATTATTGAACGAGTATCAAAACTCAGCCCCTGCTGCTGCAGAGGATTACTCAAGCGACGCTCTATAATTTAGATGCTCCGTAATCATCTTGGGGCATTGCGACAGTTTAAGTTGTTTTTGTTAATAGAGATGAAATTATGGGTGTAACTAGCTGGCAGTCTTCAGACTTTTGCAAGCTGTTTACTCAGCTGTCCCAGGGCAACAACTGCATACGTGAAGTGAATTCTTCCAGTATCTCTGCTGTGGTATATTTAATTTATCCTATTTTGCCACAGTGTGAGAGAAACAATTTTTGAAGAAAGTAGGATTCATGTCAGATGCCATACTGCAGATAGGCTGTGACATTAGCTGCGTAGTTTGACATGGGTGAATATTTTGTTACTTCAAAATATGTTCTTACTTATTTTCCAGTAATTTAAACCTCCAGAATCAAAAGGAGGAAAAGACCAAAAAGAAATAAATCACAGTATGTCTAGTATATGAACAAAGATGAGTTTCATTTCTAAATCAACATAGCTAATAATAATACCCTCTAGAAGCAGCTACTGAGATTTGTCTAATTCTAGTTTAAACTAGTATATGCCTAGTTTAAATGGATATAATTTGATCCACTGAAGCATGTACCAGTTCACAAAACACTTAAAATAAATCAGTATTATTTATTTTCTGGGCAAATCCTGTCAGATGCATGTTGCTCATGCTAGCATTACTTCTTACTCAAAGTGATTCTAAGGTAAAGAAGACACATTCACCTGTGCCTCCACGATTTTCAGTCAGAAGAGGATAATGGAAAAAAATAGCGTTTTTGAAGTATGGACTTTGTAGGCTGGTGAAATTATACTGGACCCTCCTTTAAAAAAATAAAGATGCTAAATGAGTGAGGTTGTCTAAATATTACTAAATTATTTCAGAATGTTATTATAATGGGAAAAAGATGCTGATGAAATTGATGGGAAAGAATTAGGGAAAATTTTAAACAACTTACAGGCAGTTTTAGCTGCCTCTGAGTCCTGTTACATTTTCCCCTTCACCTCAAACATAACGTGAAATAAAATAGTAATGCAGTTCTTCAAGCAACTGCAACAGAAAAGAGTTTGAGATAGGAAATAGTTGTACGGTCTGATTCAGAGCCGTTCAGGGCAAAACTGGTTGTAATAGTAAAATACAGAGTGAACATAAAAGCCTGCTTGCTGTCCTGTGGAGATCTTCGCTAAAATTGCATGCATGACTTGATGGATGTTGCGATCCAAGCCATTTCTGGGGCAGGGAGTGAGGAAGGGAGAGGGAGAAGGGAGAAGGTGAGACAGTTGTAAGGAGTCAGCCCAATCGATCACTCCTATCAACTGCACAGAAAATTAACTACTTTACGATTCACTGGTATGTATAATATGTCATATTCCTCAGTTCCAGAATAAAAAGGTGTAGCACTGTTGCAGTTAGGGCCGAGACTAGCATACTGCCTTTGGCTCATGGTCAAGTTCATTTGAGCATGTGGAGACGTTTTTAAATTTTTTAAAAAATAATTCAGAAAAGTTTTAGTGGGCTGCTTTCAACATTGCTTTTTAAAAGTTGGTAATGTCTAGACTGATTTCTTACATTGCAAAACACACAGAGTGTCCTTCTTGCTGCGGAATGTTCCTTGAGATTCACAAGTCCTGGACACACACCCCATCCCCCTCTTAAGAACTGGAGCACTCAAGCTATAGATTTTAACTGTCATAAAAGTGATAAAATGTATTAACCTAAACAAAAACGTCTCTGGCTGGCTTCTGAGAACTCAAACACAACCAGATGTGGTGCTAACCGGCAGTGCTGGCATGGACTCAGATGGACGGGTCCAGGGTCTCAGCTGGCATATATCAGCGTAGGTCCCCTGCAGCCGCTGGGCCAGCCACCACCCAGCTGCGAGGGGAGGGGAGGGGGACTGCCTGCTCAATGCACTTTGTCTGCCAGCACTGGCTTTAGGGAAAAACAACAAATAATCATCAAAAGAGCTCCTTGCTTAGCTTTTCTTTTCTTTGTCAACAGTTTATGAACTGATTTTTGACCACTGATTTTAAATGAGGGAGAGACGAGAAGGAAACAAAAAAATCAAATATTCAGAATAACTCTGTCCTTGCCAGGGGATGACAGAGTGGCTTCTGACTTTCTTGTTGAAGGTGCGTAGCTTGCTGTACTGGCCAGTAGAAGAGTGTGTTTATTAGCTGCTGAGAGAGCAGGGGTACGTTGTTTAGAAGAGATAAGCTGGCAATCAGAGGGAAAAGTTGTGAGAATGATCATTCCTGATCCAGAAAAAGTTCATCTTTGTCAGAACTTTGGGGGAGCACAACTGCTGAGCTAAGAAGGAAAGGCAGGCAGAGAAGATAAATTCTTTCTTGAATTTTAGAGCAAAGTACATCCCTACAAACCACCCCATAACCCTACATCCCTATATACATGATCTACATATCTGAGTAATTCATTTAGATTTGTGGTACATTATGGGAGAAGAATTCACTGGTCTGTTAGATGAGTTGTTGCATTAAATTTTTGTTTGCTTGATGTTTGCATGTTTAGTTAAAGCTAAAATATGCATATGGTTTTTGCATTGCCTGTTCCGTCAATGGCCTCAGGCTGCACCAGGGGAGGTTTAGACTGGACATGAGGAAAAAAAAATTCACTGAAAGGGTGTCAGGCACTGGAAAAGGCTGCTTGGGGAGGTGGTTGAGTCACTATCCCTGAATGTGTTTAAAAGCTGTGTAGATGGGTTGCTTGGGGATATGACTTAGTGGTGGACTTGATAGAGTAGGGTTAATAATTGGACTTGATGATCTTAAAAGTTTTTTCCAACCTAAATGATTGTATGATTCCTGGATCTAAGCAGAGTTATTGCCTCTAATATGGCACAAGAAGGTAGGCGCTTATTGCGTCCTGGGGACTCATAATACCATTGGCAGGGAGGAGTTAAAGGGAACAGAACTGTTCCTTGCTTGTAAGCAAGTCAGCTCTTGGACTATGTTTCTGGCTCTGCCACTAAGTGCTTCTATGATATTGGGGCAATCTCAAAGTTTTAGTTCACTGACTGCTGAGTCTCCCACTACATTTAGTGACGTTGAGTTCATCTTTAAAGCAGCGTGAGGTGCGACAGCACGGACCCATGCAAAGATGCCAGGCAACTTCCACAGTGGAGTCCTAAGTTTACAAAATGCTTTAGGATTCCTGGAAAGTGGGAAGGCTTGTTGTTCGCTCACAGCAGATTGTGCCACCAATCCCCAGACCAGTTGCCTCATAGACCTGAATTAACCAACCAGGCACTTGGAATATAAAATATTTTAAGTAGCATGAAATTGTGTCTGCTATTGGGGAACACTGATAAACCTTCCAGCAGAGACAGATGCTGCAACTGCTGGCAAGTTCCTTTCTGCCTGCTTCTATCTGAAGCACCATCACCTTTCTCACCTAAATTATGTCTTTGCTAGATGGGTCTTTATTTTTCTTTGGTGTCTTCCTGATGTATGAGTGAGCAATATGATTATATGTGAGTTTATTGAAAATCCGGGCTGTTGCTGAACTGAATAAAATCAACCCAGGCCCAGGATTATACAGGGCAGCTTTGCATTTTAGTTTAATAGTTTAATTTCACATTCTGCTATTGACAATACAATACCTGTAAGCTTACAGTTTCTTTTTCGGGGCTTTTGCTTATATTTATGATGTCAAGGAGTAAAACATATTGAAACTGTCATGGTTACAATATTTATAGATACTGAATGCATACTAAATTAGAAGTAAAGAAGCAGCAGAATTAAATTTGTTTTGTAACAAAGCACACTTAAGGCCAGAACCATTCCTGCGAACGTATCTGCGAATGTTTTAGTTTGTAGCTGAGAATCAGAGCAACATTGCTAAACATGGCTGGATGGCAAGAGTACAGCCCAAGTGTCACCCATTGAACAAAGAACCTCACACAGAATCTGGCTAGAGTAATTAATGAATCCATTTGGAAAAGTCAGTGCCCTTCAATTAGCCTGAATGTAGTGAAGCAGATGGGATCCCATCCTCCAGGGAGAAAATTGAGAATGATCTTAAGAAATACTGCATTGGGCTGATTTATCTGGGTAATTATGAGCCTCATTTGCACAAAACTGTTCAATATGGCTGCAGTGAGAAAATTAAGAATTTATAAAATGTTGATATGTGGCCTAAACTATTGGTAGCAGTGGAATCATCTGTCAAGCAGGACCTTGATTCAGAATATTAAACTAATCATCAGCCAGGAGATACTGAAAGGCAAACTTGGCTGTGGAGCTGAGGGGCAGAGGGGATGCATTTCTAGCGAACCTTTTGTTAAAGGCTCCTGTGAGCTCATCTGCAGTGGAAACATTTGCTGCCATCCTAATTTGATATGGTTTCCTGCCTTGAAACATCCTGCAAGATTTCAGAAAGTGAGTGAATGCCTCTAAAGAAAATTAAAGAAAAGAAAAAAAAATAAAATGTAAATTGTCTTTAAAAATCTGGTGGTGGAGGAACAAAATGAGTAGAGTAATGACAGCAACATTTGACAGCCTGTGCATCCTAGTCTTATTTAAGAAGCCCCTCCATCCTTGTTGGCAGTCTCATTTTTAAGTCAAAGCATTCCAGGACTTACATGTATGAATAGGAAGCCACACAGTGTCTTTTAAGGACCAATCTGGAAGCCAGTACATCTATATTGTAACAGTGTTTATGTTTGATAGAAAAGGAAGATGGATGATTTATAGTAGCAGCAGGAGAAAAATAACCTGTTTATGATAGCATTGAAATAATTTTAAAATTATGGTCTGAAGGTTCTAGGGCTGAGAGGTTTTTCCGCTATAGGGAAATTGCACACCAGCATCATGGACTTGCCATATATTTTGAGTTTTTAGAAACACCTCAGCTCAGATAACTCCAAGCAGCATTTTGCACAATGTTTTCTGAAGCTGGAGCTTAAGCAGTCAGAAGTCTTGGACTTATTAAAAAATGGGAAAGAAATGTAGTAGTCCTAGATAGACAGAGTGGAGAAGTGAGCCTCACCACTCTTGCAGCTCTCTGAAATGCTCTCCTAGTTGAGGGCATTTCTCTACCATTCCAAGGCTAGCCTTTTTTTCCCCTGTTCTCTTTGTCCCTCACAAACATCCCCTTTTCAAAGATGGCAAATATTGGTGGGTACCTGGGCAGCACCCTCCTTGCCCTTTCCTATCCCCGCCAGCAGCTCGATGCTGTATTGATGTGTTGGTTTGAACACTGTCTTCACTGAACTCAAAATTCAACGTGTATTAATCCATTTTAATGCATTTAAAAACAAAATCAGAATGTCAGACTTAGGGCACTGAACCGGTGGCAGCAAAGCCATGCAGCCCTGCTTATAAACCTGCCTTGTGCTTTTACTGATGCGTATCATGTATGCAGTGAAATTTTGTATTTCTTTTCTTTTATTACCTCAAGAGGCCTGAGATAATGCAGTGATGAGTGCACTGGCCAGAGCAACCAGGGCAGGATGTTCCTACTCCCGGTTGTTCTCTCAGCCTGACAGCAAGCAGTCTGAGACTGGCACAGTTTGGCCTGTGACTGCACCTTCTCACCCTCTGCTGATAAATAAGCAGGCTAATTGAATTAATAAACAGTTCTTTTCCCTGCCAGCTGGAGCACCATCAAAATGTGTGATAAATTATCTGTCAATGCTTTAACTGCAGGGAAAAATTAAAAAAATTAGCTGCTTCAACCTTTCCTCTCCAACTCGTCTCCCCCCTTCCTCCTTTCCCCATCCACTCAAACTCCCAATTTTTTTTACCTCCACCTTCTTAACTCCTTGTCTTTTCTTCTTTGGCAGATCTCCAAAGAGAAGCAGCCATGAGAGAGTAACTCATTTGGCCAGGCCCCTAATGGGTTATTAAGGCTGTAGGTGACGTTTGGATGCTGACATTCCCACAGCTTGCTGGGAAAGAGGGATGGAATATGTGGGACCACAGGGCACATGTTTGGGGCGAGACTGCCCATGCCTCAGTTGTCAGCACACAGCGATCTCTTAATTACCCTTAAATTGCAAACTCCTGTGGCTGAGATAGAAGCTTCACAAAAGGGGCAACAAAGGGTGTGACCAGACAGGAGGAGACACTGTTTAATATCTTTGTCAGACATAAACAATGGGGTTGAGGGCACCCTCAGCAAGTTTGCAGATGATACCAAGCTGAGTGGTGAAGTTAGCATGCCTGAGGGATGGGATGCCGTCCAGAGGGACTTGGACAAGCTTAAGAAGTGGGTCCATGTGAACCTTATGAGGTTCAGCAAGGCCAAGTGCAAGGTCCTTCACCTGAGTATGGGTAACCCCTGATATCAATACAGGTTGAGGGTTGAAGGGATTGAGAGCAACCCTGCAGAGAAGGACTTGGGGGTACTGATGGATGAAAAGCTGGACATGAGCCGGTAATGTGCACTAGCAGTCCAGAAAGTCAACTGTGTCCCAGGCTAAATCAAAAGCAGTGTGACCAGCAGATCGAGGGAGATGATTCTGCCTCTCTGCTCTGGTGAGACCTCACCTGGAGTACTCTTGAGTCCTCAGCACAGGAAAGAAACAGACCTGTTGGAGCAAGTCTAGAGGAGGGCCACAGAAATGCTCAATGGGCTGGAGCACCTCTCCTATGAAGACAGGCTGAGAGAGTTGGGGTTGTTCAGCCTGGAGAAGAGAAGGCTCTGGGGAGATCTTATTGCGGCCTTTCAGAACTTAAACGGGGCCTCTAAAGAAGATGGGGGCAATCTTTTTATCAGGGCCTGCTGCAATAAGACGCGGGATGATGGTTTTAAACTAAAATAGGGTAAATTTAGCTCAGCTATAGGGAAGAAATTTTTTATAGTGAGGGTGGTTTCCAGTTTTTACACTGAAACAGACTGCCCAGAGAGGTGGCAAATGCCGCATCCCTGGAAACATTCCAGGTCAGGTTGGATGGGGCTCTGAGCAGCCTGGTCTAAAAGTCCCTGCTCATTGCAGGGGGACTGGACTAGACACCGTTTTAAAGTCCCTTCCAACCAAACTATTCTATGATTCTATGAGACAAGGCATCAGGAAGCCTTACACTGACTTGCTGGCATACCAGCCAAAAGCGTAACTTCATCATAATCCTTAGTCCTGAATGTCACTGAAGTGGGTAGTGCCTGAGGCATTTTTCTTTCAAAAGAGAGGAAGATGATGAGATAGAAGGGCTCAGTGATTTCCATAATAGTCAGAATGTTCTTTTCCTCACCTCTCAAAATGCTGTTCCATTTAGGAAATAGCACATATCTATGTAGAGTCCCTCAAGAGCCCTAAGTAACAGGAGACGAGAAAGATTTTGTTGCTTCATAGTCTAGGTAGGAGGTAAATTGTGACATTACCTTGATTTCCAGCGTACTTGTGTAAATGCTTGTGTGTCTTTGCTGGCCTGGTTTCCCTCACTGCGTCTCCTTTATAATCTTCCCAGCAAGCAAGCTGGAAAAGCTTCTCAGTCCTTCTTTTTCTAAAGTAGCAAGAAATGGGAGGTGCTGTGGAGTCGCTGAGGAGTCTGAGATGGGAATGAGATCACAGCATTATGATCTTGTTCAGAACATGACATTTTTTTGTGGTGCATATGTCAAATGAATCAGACAATGGTGGTGTCAGGAAGATGGATAATGCTGTCGGCAAGGCTGAGAGAGGAGACAGGAAGATGCGTTATGCACCAAAACAAGACGGTATTTATGCCTTTCTCCCACACTCAGTAGAAGTACATGAGAAATACTGAAAAAAAGGAAGGTAGGGTAATAGCAGGAGCAGCCAGATCCCTGATCTGCTTTCTGGAAGACTCGTCCATGCTGTGAAGGACACTGAGCACGGATGGATAAGCGGTGTGCAGGAATTGACCGTTCCTGTGATCCTGGCAGCTGCTTCTGGTACATGGGAAGGTGTCTGGGTGTAGCATTGCCTCATCCTCGTGGGGGACGCTTACCCAATACATGACCCGTTCTGTGTCCTTCAGAGTGCAGGGTGCTGCAGGGACCCTCTGCCTTGCCTGTCCCTAGGCAGGGCACCTCTGCCAGGAATCTACCTTTAAGTGGTTGTCTCTGCCCTCTTTCCCTTTGGCAGGAGGGACAGGGAAGAATCCACAGTCAAGCGAGGCAGGATGCTCTGTACCTGTTAATCGGTGGAAAGGAAATCCTGCTTGTGTAACAGCCACCGCAACTGTGGGTCTAGTCAGGCCCCTGAACCATGCAAATTTGTTCTGTATCCTGTGGAGCATGCTGTAGGAAAGCCAAATCCAGCTGTCCAGAAATGGCACGATGAGTCAATGGCTTACCAAGCAGGCAGCATCCTTCCCTTCCCTGGGGAAAGTTAATTTTTTGGTTTGCTGACACGTTGCTCTGAAAAGCAGTATTACCAAAGAGTAAGCACACCATGTGCAAGTGAGCAGTTGATATATTGCATTTTACTAAGTCATTGCTTGTCAGCTGAGCCATGGGAGGTGTGTAGGCATGCATTGCTAGCCCCTTCAAACACCAATGAAAGCCTGTTAGTGTAAATCACTAATTCTAATAAAAAAGAATAGTTGGGAGTTTGATTCTCTTTATCCCCTTTTTAATACCGTAACTATCCCAAAGTGTATTAACAAACCTTGTGGCACTGATAGAGTAGCTAGCTGTGTCCAGTAGAAGGTTGAGATGTTGCTGTTTCTGGAGCTTCAAGTGGCTTTGAAATTCAATGCGTCTGACTCAAGATACTTCTGTTTAAAAGCAGCTGATACATGCGAGGTGGTGAAAAACAAGGCAGCAACTTGAGCTTTGTAAGAATGAAGGAGAGTGGCATTGCAAGTGAAGAACAAAGGGGTCATGGTGGAGGGATGAAGTCGGGGGAGAATATGGGGAAAGGTGGGAGGGCATAAGAGGCTTTACATGAAGGTGTAAAAGGACGTACATATCAACAGTGGTATGCTGAATATCCAGGATATCCATGTAGATAACTTTCAGCCCAGGTTACTTTTATTTTATGACAGTGAAAACAGACACTAAATAAACCTGCTCACACTCTTTATGGTACTATGTGCCATATCTGAGTGCATGTATTTAAAAAGTCAGTGAGTTTTTATAGGCAGATAAGTGAAAGCTGTCTGCTGAATTAAAATGTTTTGGTTTTTTATCAAATGCTGGAATTCAGTTTCTAAAAAACGTGAAATAACCCATAAGAACATTAGTGTTCTACATGTCCCTGTACTGTCCTTGAAATTCTAGTAATATTTTTCAGTTAAAAAAAAAATAAATCCATGAATGCTTTACAAATGTTTCAGGAGTCACTTAGCTTTAGAACTGAGGGAGAAAAATAACTTCACCTGAAACTCCGTGATAATGAAACAATGTCTATTTACCTGCATTGAATTCTCCAGTCAGGCCAATAGGCTAATGAATATCAATACTCTCTCACAAAGAGCCCTGGGATCCCTAATGACTGTAAGTGGTCAGGGCTTCAGTTTTACCTTTCAGAGTCTGATTGGTACAATCTTGAAACAAATCTATGGATCAGATCGTACCGTCTATGTAGTCACTGTGTATGTACGTGTGTACGTGCATGTGTGTGTACACCCTTGAACGCTGCACATCTGGGATGAAATCAAAGCACTCTTAAGGGCACACATACCCCATTTCTGGCTTACTAGTAGCCCTTTAAATGTTCTGGGTTCAATCCAGGAAAAATGAGTATTCAAAAAAATCACACCAGTGAAGGAAAAAAACACCCAAGTTTTATATACTTGGATGGCATTTCTCTTTGAATATGAATGACTTAATCATAATCAGCCTTAGTGAGAGGTGGGCGATGAAAGTTTGGGAGTCTTCTGACAGAGAAAGACTTTGAACCTGCCTTCTCATGTCCTCGCCTGTGTATATTATGCTTGTGAGAGGGAAAAGGAAAGCAAGCAATGTGCATCCTCAGCGAGTCACTCCTTAAGGGGTCTCGAGGCTTCAGAGCTGTATTCTGCAGAGAGAGATTTCTGCAGAACTGATCCTATCTGATCTCTGAGTACAGATTAAACTACTCAAACCCACAGTGTTTCTCCCTGTGTTAGAGTGCTCAGATTTGAGGATTTGCTCTGTAGATACAGAAATTGTATAGGAAATTCTCCAAGGTCCCTCTGAAATCCATTCCCACTTTTCTCATTTAATATGTTCATAAATGTTCATTGTGTGCTTAGATAAGATATATATATAGTAATGCAAGCACTGTATAAACTCTGCCCACTTACATTGTACTAGAAGATGGGAACATGATTTTAGAAACTTAGTTACAGTGTTTGCTTTTGGGAGTGAGGAAGATCTGAACTCCAGCCCCTTTGCCAGAGGCTTTGCCAAAGTGGTTTTAGTCCAATGTGAAGAAATGGTTCGTGGTGTCTTTGCTTGGGAATGATCTGTAATACAGGCATTACAGAATAGATCTGGAAGATGGGCAGTACAGACTCAGGTTCCATCAAGCCCAAGTTTTCCCGCTGCCTTGTTAGGGTGCTATTAACACTGAGTGATTTTACTGCCACCTCCTTTTTCTGTGTTTGCAACAGGTGACAACCTAGAATGCATAGGAATATCCCACAGATTAATCTGGCAGAGTAACTAAGTGAAAGGCTGTCTATTTGGAGAGTTAGGATGGCAGTTAGGTATCTGTTTGGAGAGTTAGGATGGCAGTTAGGTATGCGCCTGCCTGCTGATAGTGGGCACAGGCGATTAATCCCCAAAGAGTCAGGCATTTTGCTGCGAGAAACCTGCCTCTCCAGGGGTAGGGAGCAGCTAAGTAGCAGCTTTCCTTTAGGACTCTGGCACACAGAGGGGAAATCAGGCAGAAGCTGATTGTATTTTTTGGATCCTTTCATTGGTATTGTATATTGAAATTATATGACACCGTTTGCCAGTAATAAATCACTGTTCTGTCTGTTGTGTGATTACATAATTAAATATCCCTTGTCATGGATACATATGCAGGGATTGACTTAGACTTGGTGGGAACCTGGGGGTTGATATTTTGAACTTTACATTTCCTGACTCCTGTGCAAATAAAATCCAGTTGTTTAACACTGCATTGAGAAATGATTTATGCAAGAAATAGTATATAGTGAGAAGCACGAACTGACTTTCAATGTATTTTCTATCTTGATTATCATTTACTTGTTCATTAAAAATGCATGTAGAATAGGAATGGAGAAGTTCATAATTTTCTATTTCTAATCCTTAAAAAGGTGGTGCATTACACAAGGATAATGATGCTTATTTCCTTTGCAAGGTGCTTTGAGATGAGCAGAAGGAAATTGCTGGGTGGAGGTGGGATGTAAACTCAGTTGTGTTTTCTGTTGCCCCTGGAGCAGTGGCCATTCTCAATGAAATGCTGTCACCAGAAGATGGCAGGTCTGGCAGAGTACCCTTGGGCCACCCTGCCTTCAACCTCCATTGGATTACTTAAAACTGGCAGTCATCCGGAGAGGTGTCACTGGAATTGATGTCACCGGGCAGCATGGCTGCTCAGAGCTCCTCCATGCCCTGAGTTCAGGGACACTGAAGCAGCTCTTGCAGCTGACCCGTGCTTGAGCAGCATGGTGTCTATGAGTTTTATTACCATTTTGATTGTTTGCAGTTGATTCTTGCTGCTTTCTGCTGAAGTTTAATTCAGTTTGCACTTGGAAGGACAAGGGAGAAAATTTGTTGTTTTTATTAGAGGCTAAGCTACACTCAAAGCTGGATGACGATCCGTTGTTCGTTTTGTTAAAAAATCCAACTAAGTAGGGAAGAACGCACAAAGAAAGGGAAAAGTATAATTCAGATTTGCCAAACAGCGTGAGAATAATTAGAAGATTAGCAGTTTGGCACTGTTTGCTGGCAAATTGTGAATTAAATGCATCCCCCTTTCCTCTTTACGTTAGTGTAATGTGTCACTTTGGTTCTGGATTTCGTGTCCTTTGCACAGCTCTCACTCCTTCATTCAATACACAGGACTGTATTTTACTGCATAAGAAATGTAGGAGCAAGCATTTAATGTGGCATCAGAGACTTTCTAATCACCAGTCTCTAAAATGTGCTCATAAGTATCTGCAATTCGCTTACGGGGTGGAGATGAATTGCCTCCAGTTTGCTTTTATGAATGTGAGTGGAACATTTGCAAAGAGTGATTTCTGTTATTTACACTGCAAAATGCTTGTAAGCAGCCAACTGTAAAAGACCTGGGTGACATTTATGCTTAAGTTCTCTCATTGCCATCATAGTCAGAAGAAAGGATACAGTTCAGCGTGATGATCTGAAATACACTCGCTGAAGTTCAGTTTGCAGCTTTAGCTGCCACCAGCTTAACTATGTGTATTCATCTTGGGAATGATGTTTAGAGGAGCTAAAAAGGAGTTAAAAAGTATACTTGACTGTCACAGATGAGAAAACAATATTAGTGCCACTGAAAGCAACATTAATCTTGCCATGAATTTTGGCTAATCAATATTTTTACCCTGAGGTTGCTAGCTAATTGCACATGTGTGGTGATGCTTACTGTCTATTTTTTTCTGATTTCCCACCTCTCCACCTCTCTCTAGTATCCTCTATCCCCTGTGGAGAATATTACACCCCTGTATAATAGCAACTAGAATCACAGTCACTAGTGCAAGAAAGTGTCTTTAAGATCATATTCCATCTGCCTACAGGGGTCTGATATAACCTCCTGATAAGAATATACCAGGCATTAAGCTGATATTACAGCTGGTCTTTTCTCCAACTCAGCTGGATTTGAGCATGCAGACCAAGAAGGGAAGAGTGTTTTGTTTTGGTTTGGTTTTGTTTTCTTAGTGCAGCAAGCATACTTATTCAGAACAATTCAATCCTATTCAAAACCAGCACTCCATGTCTGTCCCAACCTAAAATTCAGATGGATTATATAATAGCATATTGTTTGTTGCAAGCACAGACCACTCAGGTAATAACATCTGTAAAACTGAAGGAGATTTTTGTCATTCCTCCACTGAGGAATGAATGGGGCAAAGTTATCATTTATTGCCATATACAGATTATGACATATAACATACTATTTATAGCCTGTTGTACTACAAATATAACATGCTATAAATATTATAAATATTTATATACATATGAAACCCCCCAAATTATTTGCCTCTTTAGTTGTGGGAAAAGCAACCTCCAGATTTACAGTTTTCTTTATCTTTTTTTCTTCTTTTAAAAACTGGGAAAAAAAATGCTGTCTGTTTTTCACTAGCAATTTTAGAGAAAGAAAGGTGAGGCAAAACCCAAGGCAACCTTAAAATACATGTCATGATAGAAAAAAACCTAGAAAGTAGTAAGATCTGAACTCCAGAAGTTAGGAGAACTTAGGAAAGCTGATATGATTTTTCATTCATGACATCAAATACTTGTAGCCCATTTTTGGCAGACAGAGTTTGCCCAAAGATGTTCAGCACATAAAGTATGATCTGTGTTGACAAAAGGAAACATCAAGCAATTCACTGCACCGTGATATCAAGCTTTAGATGGAAGAAGCAGTGTGAAAATTGTCTTGTTTCCAAGAAACCTCCAATATTCCAGGTACAGTGATAACTTATTTGAACTGTTAGCTTAATATCACATGGAGTGGCTTCAAGGTAAATTCAGTTAGAGGCATTACTGTGAGCAGTAGTACAGGGAATACAACACTCATACCTGTGGAGCACTAATATCCACTGTTTCTATTTCATCCTAAGTATCAAAGGTGAGGTGATGTGCCTCTGGCTTCCTGTAGAATCAAAAGGGAATTACCTTTATTCAGTTCATCAGAGGCAGAGCAGGCTGTTCTCTGTGAAAGATTTCTCATGTTGTCTGTGTCACTGACAGACGTTAATGGAAATGTTGTGATTGGGTGGAAATCAGCTGTAACAGATGTTAGTCACTATGCTACTTTGATGAAATAATTAAGAAAAACACGGAGAGGGCTAAAATCCAAGTGAAATGATCACCTGTATTTCTTCTTGGCTTGAGATTGGTGGAGATTTTTTTGAAAATTGCACTATGAAAGTGAGAGAAGATGGAATGTGCCCTGGGAAACACTGTCACTGAGTTTAGAAGAAATTTTGGGGTTTGGTGAGAGCAGATCTGAATAGTGAGTCCTGTGTTTCAGCCCTAGTTTGCAACTGCCAGGTACCCACAGGCTCTGGTGAAGTCAGTCACATAGTTCCTGAAAAACTGAACATCCAGGTCCTGGGTTATCATTGCATTCTAGAGGGGATTTGTTAATGTAGTCAGTCCAGTAAGCTTAGTTTTGATGCCATCGTATTTTATTTGACACTAAACTAAACCAGCTGCTTGCAATTAGTACACATTAAAAGAACAATAACAAAAATGCAGCCTGCCTTTCCAGCTCAATGCATACTCAATACAAAGAGTTCACCAAGTTCTGGTGATTTTCCCTCCCCATGCTCTAAATAAAACATTAAAAACAATTGATCTCACTGAAGACCAAATGAAAAAAACAAAAGTCTATCATTTCCCGAATGTTCCTGATGGGCAGCAGTGACTGGTTCATGGAAGATAAACGTTGCTTCGGGTGTGTGTGCAGGCAGGGCTCTCGCTGCTGCAGAGCTGATCTAAGCATTAAGTTAAAGGGAGGTGAGGTCCAGGCAATGGCTGTTGCTGTGCTGGGACAGGGTGAGGTAGAGAGCTGGTTTCATACCAGGACTGGGATCCAGGGCAGCTGGCCCACCCTCCCATTGGGAACAGTGAACAAGGAGCTTGTAAAATACACAGACCAAATGGAAATGACCCCTATTGACTGAAACCAGCTGCATGTCAGGCTTCTCGCTGTCTGTCTTGATTTGCTATCTCAAATAAATGGATGTGGTAGAAGGGGCTATGGAAAGAAAACAAAATAATTTATTCTCCTTGAAGTCGCGCCACACTAATAAGGCAGAGTTTTTACAGCTGAAAAAAAATGTTTATTCACAGATTAAGTTTTTCCCTCCTTTTTTTTTTTTCTTTGAAAGTCTGCAGTTTAGAATAAGACACGCTGTAATTCAGCATCAGAGGTCTTTGACAAATATAGCACTGGTAGATTTTTGTTAGGTATTCCATCACATAAAGTTTAATAAGAGCTTGGTTATTTTGTATTTTGATTCAGAAAACAAAGCTATGACAGCTTTTGTTGGTGCTTTAGCTTAGATCTGCATGGTGTCTCAGCAGTGTGAAACAGGTCGTAGCGAGCTTTGAAGAAGAATAACATGCAGAATGACTTGATTAGTTTATGCGTTATTTTCCATATTTTTCCTAATGCACTCCTCGCTAACACCAGTTATTCTGAGCATTGTGAAGAGCTGCTTGTAGCAACCAGGGTAGCTCTTGAATTTGGGAATGTTAAGGACAAGAGCTGCTCAAATCCTCCATTTTACACCCAGGGCGGGTTACTGCTGTTGATATTAGGTTGAGCTCCATTCTGACTTTAGAAGTAGAGAAGGAGGTATTTCACCTCACTGCCATAGTTGCCTCAATCTCTTTTTGAGAAGATCATCAGATTGTGATACATGCTGTAGTGCAGTCATGGTTTGATAGGCTTTCTTAAGGCAACTTCTTCAAAGTCATCAGTCCGGTTTTCCTTCACACAAACTGAGGCACTGATGTGTTTTGCAAATGTATTTTTTTCTTTTTTTGAAGTCTTGTTCAGACAATTGATTGCTAGTGAAATAAGCCACCAAATTTGGATTAATGGGTCTATTAGAGTGTGTCAGTGGAATGACCTTCATGAAGTCTGCAAAAACATGGGATAGAAAAATTTGAGGATGACACTGTTAATCGACGCTGTTACTTCTTTTTGCCTTTCACAACCTTATTTTTTTTCTCTAATACTGCTCTTTTCTTTTTATTTTTTCCCCTCAAGAATTTGTTTCCTACTCACTCCCAGGTGCACAAACACAATAGGATAGCTACTTTGAACATAGGAGCCTTTATCTCCAGCTTTGCAGTGGAGCTGCACAGACAAATGCTATTTCAATTTAAAGTAGATTGAAATTCCCATCTGTAGATACTGAATGTCCTGCAAGTCACTCTCTTTGCTTTAAAGACAAAACCAAAATGCAGTTCAATCTAGCCATTGCTCCTCCTCTGGCAGATTTTAGCCATGTTGGCTTGTGGAATCTAACCGTCCTCTGTGAGCCTTCTGTGCTATGGGGAAAGGCACACCTGTGTTCCTCCAGTCACTGCTGTTTCCTGCTGACTGTCCTATAGGTGGCATCTCATACTGATGAGCTATCTGCTATTCATTATGTCCTCTGTCTGGATAATGAATTATCCACTAGTTGATGGGTTATTCAGATCATGTTAGTCTGGCATCAAGTGATACCATGGATGTCCTTCTTTCCATTTTTATCTTATAATTTTCTCCTGACCAATGGCTTGCATTAGTGAGAGAAAACCAAGCTTACATTGTTTTCTTCAAAAATGTAAAGAGCTAAAGAGTCTTGGGTGGCTGCCTGTAAAGAATGTTTTGCATTGAGCAAGATGAAGAACCAGGAATGCAAAGGAGGTTTCTATGGGTTCGGAAGGAAGCCTTCTCCTAGCTGACATCTGTCAGGCTTTACCTTTGGCACAATCTTGTAGAGTGCCAGTGATTTCAGTAGTCCAAGGGCAGGATGACACCAGCAAGGTGCCAGTACAGCTCACAGCTTTGGGATGGCTCTGTAACTGCATTGAAAAGGAACCATTTTTCTCAGTATTTCAGTTATAACCTTTGTACACAAGCACCCTATCCTGCAGTCCAAAATGTGACTGACCTCCCCGTTGCTCCTCAGTTGTTTTCAGATAAAAGTCAACTAATACCGTTGATGTTTAAGGAGAGTTTTGCTCTGATCAGGACTCCAGGGCCCAATCCAGTGACAGTACAAAACATAAAGAGTACAAAACAGAGAGAGATTAGCACAGGAGAGCAGCACAGCAGATGTTAAAAATTTCCATCGAAGAAAGAGGATCAGATTCCTGTCTTTGTGACGAAAGAAGAGTTTGGATGCTAGTACAACTCTAGAATATATTTGAGCCTGAATTTGAAAAACACACCAATGCAACATATTTATCAATGAGTCTTTTAAATAATACCTGTAGTATAAACAAGAGGGGAAATTTGTTTCACCTTTATTTTAATTAGACTATCCTTCTTCAAAGTTGCAAGAGTACAAGCTTGATGATGCTAATGCTACTGAGCTGGCCAAAAAGAAAAGGATGAGAGCCAGTTATTTTTCCTCAGCAGCACAGTAGGAAATGTGTAACTGTTAAATTTCAGTTTGGATGCCTATATCTTTACATATTTACAGTGGAAAACTAGATTAGAGCCCAAGAATATGTTCTTTCTCAAAATGAAATAAGATGCCTTTTATCAAGGGAACAGCAAGAAAAAACCTAAATAAATCTCAAAATACAGGACAAGGCACCATTTTTACAACCGCAGAAATCTTATTCTGATTGCACAGATCATCATGCATGAATGTTGAATTTTCTGCCTTGTTGTGTTCCAGAGACTGAAGGCAGCGCTGACTCATCATCCTGCCGCCATGTCGAATGGGAATATGAACACCATGGGCCACATGATGGAAATGATGAGCTCACGGCAGGACCAGACGCCACACCATCATATGCACTCACATCCTCATCAGCACCAGACACTGCCACCTCATCACTCATACCCGCATCAGCACCAGCATCCGGCGCACCATCCTCATCCTCAGCCTCATCACCAGCAGAATCATCCCCACCACCACTCTCACTCGCACCTTCATGCACACCCGGCACATCACCAGACCTCGCCGCACCCCCCGCTGCATTCAGGCGGACAAGCACAGGTAGACCTTCATACTGTGCTACATCACTGAGTTTTGCTTTTATGTGGAGTTAAAGCCTTATCCCTGTGCTGTTTCTTCTTCCACGTGTTGTATCTTCTTAGATAGAAGACCCTCAGGCTACTCATAAACACCTGCTACTGGTAGTGGGGAAGCGCAAACTTTATTCAGAAAATGGAGTTAAGCAACAACTTTTTTTGCTGCTTAGTTTGTTAGACATTTGTAATACCTTACTTTATAAGGACCTGCAAGGTTTTTCAGTGCTCTGAGCTCTACAACATGCTACATATCCTTTTATGGATGGCATTTATTATGCAGATTAGCATATTATATATGTTGCTTAATTTTCTTGTTTGTAGATGTGTTCAAGGCTGGAGATAGAAGAGGTAGTTCTAAGGTAAGATACACCGGCTTAGAGGAAAAGAAGGAAGGATCCAGACCCTATAAAGGGGATAGCAGCCCCCATCTGCAGAGTATGAGAGAAAACAAAGATTAGCTGAGAGTGAAGGCAAGAGTTCGTGGATGTTGTGACAGGAGAAAAAGATTAAGCCATTCAGAGGAGAGAGATGTAAGCAGGAAGGCAATTTTGTGTTGGATTCAGATGATAAGAACTCAGTGAAGGTCTCTGTTGAATGGGATGGAGGACTTGGGTTTTGGATCAGGTATATTGACTTCAGTAATCTGGAGAATTCAGTATCTGAACTGAATGTTTCTTGAACTAATGAACTAGTGAGCACGGATTTTAGCAAGTAATTTTTAGGAGGAATTCTATGATAGGCTTCTGCACCAGGATTGCACAAGAGAAAACAAAACTCTGGGGGTAGTGACTGTAACATGTCAGGTCTGGGGAGCAAAGTTAGGGGGGACAAGCAGGCAGTACACAGAATGAGAACAAAGAGAAGAGACAGACATAAGTTCAATCTGTGAAGTATTATGTTGCTTGCAAATATCTTTCAGACAACCTCTTAGAAAACATTAAAGAAAATGAGAGGATTTGGCTGACATCCCAGTGTCCCACAACATTAACTATTTACTAACATCTAGCTTTATTATTGCAAAGGCTGTAAGCACATGGGATTTCCCTAAAGCATTTGCTAATGTAAAATGAATTGTCAGCTTTAGAGAAACAGTCTAAATAAGAGAGCAGCAGACTCCCTTGTGAGAAGATGTCCAGTGCTTTCCTAAGTTTAGTTCAGTTTTTACTTTGTGAATTCAATTATTTTCCCATCTGTTAATGAGTTATTTTCCTTGGAGTTGTTTAAAAACTCCAATAAAAGGACATTATCTCATAACAGAGAAACCAAAAGTAACCTGATGGCTGTCTTGGAGATCCATGAGAGAGTAAGGATAAAGTTGTGCTTAACAGACTGAGAACTCCATGGAAGAAGTCACTTAACCTCTCTGAGGCTTTTAAAACAAGGGTCATAGTACAGACACTTCACTGAAGGGTTGGGAGGATAAACACGTTAATGCAGGTCAGGGACTGCTGCAAAACACCCGTATTACGACTTTTAACAGGTGAGGAGAAAACAGCTACCAGAGAAAACAAACCTCCTGATTTTAAGGATAAGATCAATAAGCCAGTGGTCCTCCTCTAGAACCACATCAGCAGGTCTGTTTCTTTCTTACACTCATTTCAGTTAGGAAAGCCTAGACTTTTTTTGTGCTTTGTATTGCCTCTTAGCTAGGCACCCCAGAAGACTCACAGGCTGGCAAGAAGAAATATGGGTAGATGGGCTGACTGGCACCCACAAAGATATGTAAGATTCATCCTGTGTCCCGGCACGACGTAGTCCCTGGGGCTGGGCCTGTGCAGTCAGATGAACTTTGCTATGCACAGTGTCACTGGAGGCAATAGGCACCATCAGGGCTCAAGAGGGTCTTCATCTTGTCCATTTAGGTGTGTCACCAGGAGGATGAGAACAGAGAGTGATGGAGTAGGAATCCTAAGGTTAGCAGCTTCCTTACGCAGCAGAGCTCTTGTTGCATGTCTGCTTCCATGGTTTGAAGGCAATAATGATTTCTGAACAGATGCATTAGCAAGTAAAAAAGAAAGGTTTGCTGAGTAATAACCACATGGTTATTACTTTCTAAGCTCATCTATTGTCCCCCATGCTGCTCTTTGGGGGTTAGATTCTTCCAGCAGACATTAATTTTATGGTGCATTTTACTAATTATTAACGTACTTATTCTTCTAAGCCAGATTCTTCTATTCCAAACCACCTGCCAAATGACAGCATGGCCCACACTGCTGTAAGCCGTGTGCTCCTACATTGAGACTGTTGTTAATCTACACCACACCCTTCTGTAGTGTCAAAATTCATCTCATGCTTTTCAGCTACCATTTTGATATGCAGGAATCCAATCAATTATGGATTTGTAGAATAAGTGAACAGGTACTAGCTTTGTGGTAAGTTGCAAAGAACAGAGAGAAATATTGGACCAAGCATAGAAGTAGAAATAGCCTTCTGATAGGTATGTTTCTGAGAAAGCAAGGTATTTTTTGTAGTAGTTGAGTTGCCTCAACTGCTACAAAAATGATAGTCATTCTTATGTTGGTCCCATTAAGGCTTCTTCATATCAAACTTGCCAGAGTGATAGCTTAAGCAGAGGAGGGATTTGGATGTTGTTTCATTCCCTGAGCTGTCCTACGTTTGTCTTCATTATGGATACCTGATTAGCATCCTCTAAAAAGAAATATTAACCTCAATTTTAATATATGTTCATTTTCTTTTTCAGGTCCCTAGGCAGGGCAGCAAAATCCTGCTAGAGAATGATGCTTAGACAGTTACTAAGATAAAGTCCATCAGACTTCAGGGTTAAGAGCTGTCTAGTAAGAGTCAGGTTAATTATCCCACGTGACTTATTAGTGACGTAATGGCAACCTTTATAATTAATATCTGTCAGAGATGGAGAGAGGATTTTGTTGTTCTGAAAATGCACTTTGACTGCCCAAAGACTGACTGGTACATCCTGAAAACAGAATGACTCACTAGTTATTCAGGAGAAAATGACCATCTGACGGGGAAAAAAAGACTTGTATAGTTACCTTTTTCTGTCTGTGTAGGAGACCCCACTGAGAGAGTGAAGAAACAAGACTTTTTAAAGCTAAATGAAAAAGGAGAGAAATGGGAAAGCTTTTGATATCCGAAAGCATAAATAACAGATCTCTGAAGTCTGGAAAGGTGGTGTGTGTGAGAAAATGGAAGGCCTTTGAAAACATTAAAAGGGATCGCTGAGGCTTCTGCACTCAGACATATAGATAAAGAGATGGCCTCCCAGCCCTGGTGGATGGGGAACAGCTGGCATCCCTCGGCAATGATGTCCTGGTAGGAGCTCCAGGCTGCTGGCAGGGATGGCAGCCGCAGCCAGTGGTGTAGCATGAAGCTGGTCGGTGGTCCTGTGTGGTGCCAGCTGCTGCAGCCACTGCAGCTACTGTAGCACTGGGACTCCAACCCTCGGTGTGGGTGGAGGGTTGGAGATCTTACCAGCAAACATACGGAGTTAATACAAGCTGCAATTTTAAAAATTAGTCATAAAGTGCAGGGTGGCTTATTTATTTTTAAAAGGTTATTCTTTTAAAACATTTTCATGTTCCTGTGTCAGAGATTCCCTGACTGTGCAACATAAAGTTGGCTTTATGCAAAAAGCTTTATCAGATCACAGAAAAATTACACATAAAATTGCCACTTTAATTGACACAGGCAGCTGAGGGAGGGAGCAAACTCTTCTTCACAGTTTGTGGTGAGATTCTAGACAGAAAAGCGACCTTGCAAGACGATAGTATCATTTTAATTGAGACAGACATAGGTGTTAGGCAAACACATGTTAATTGGTGCAATTGAAATTCAGGCCTCAGTCTGTCAAAGCGCTGAGTACGTCCACTCCCTGGAGTCAAAAGGAAGCACCTTGGAGGTTTGGGCCTTTGCCAGAGCAAGAGGGTTAATTCTGAGTCAACAATTCAGGTTTCCAGACTGTTCCAGGCTGTGCTGGAGCAGTGGCAGCAATGTGAGCAGCAGCTCCAGCTGGGCAATGGGATGTGTGAGTCAGGGTCCCAAGCCCTGAGCAGAGTCCAGAGCCCTATAGCCTGGGCACCATGGTGAGGCAGGAAAGCAATTCAAAAGCTGGCTATTGCCAGGCATGTCTGTATGTGATGGGGACATGGGCATGTGTTTTATCATCTACCCAGGAGCTGAAACACAGACTACATGGGACTGCCCCCACCACATGCCTTTTCTGTAATGGTATGGGCCAGTTACTCTCAGCAGCAGGATCAATACTCTCTTGCGCTTGAAAACCCATAAATACATATGTTGCCATAGTTTTGTAGCAGCAGGGCTGGATGTGTTGTGCCTGTACTATCAAAGCCAGGCTGCTGAATTAAAAAAAAAAGCGTAGCATCTGTGGGCACTGAATGGAAACGTCTCGTAAGAGGAATACCCCTTCTCTATTCAGTGCAGGGATATGAAAATGCAAGCGTGAGTTCAGGTACCTAAATCCCTTCTTTTGTCCCCAGCTGAGGGGCTCTAGGCTGTGGCTTCCCAGCTCCACTCAAGCGCAAAGAGGTGGTAAAGCATGAGATGGAGATGGGGGAGTCTGTGAAATAGAAATGTCCTGAAATTTTGGAGGCAATTGGAAAAAAAAAAGAAATAAGGCCACTACAGTCCTTTGCTTTGATTAAAACAGTTGCTGAGAGAAACCTGACATTTCAGGTTTGAAATAGGTGGTGGCAGAGAAAGTACCTAAGTGAATGTTTTTAATAACTAACTGTAAGGGGGAAAATATTTTCCCTACTAATATTCAGAGGATTGTTTCAAAAAAATCTCCCCTTTGACCATGGTAAGGATTTGCCAGCAGCTAATTTCAGTGGCATCTGGCACAGCCTTTCAACTTGCGCCTGTTGCAGACCTTGACGGGGGCAGGTTGAGTGTGTGAGATTTCCCTTCCTATCTCAGCATCCCTCGCTGTAACTGCCCTCCCTCACCACCCCTTCTCAAACCTCTTCTTCCCCACCAGGTTTCACCGGCAGCACAGCAGATGCAGCCCACGCAGACAATACAGCCGCCACAGCCGACTGGAGGTCGCCGGAGGAGGGTGGTGGACGAAGACCCGGATGAGAGGAGGCGGAAATTTCTGGAAAGGAACCGAGCCGCCGCCACACGCTGCAGACAGAAGAGGAAGGTCTGGGTGATGTCACTGGAAAAGAAAGCAGAAGAGCTCACCCAGACAAACATGCAGCTTCAGGTGCGAGCCACTGTCTGCGCCCCCAAGGACACAGAGGGGCTCTTTGTGCTCAGAGGGGCTGGTGGTGCTGGGGGGCCCTCACCACCTTTGGGGCTGCCCCAGCACAGCTGGCTCCTAGCAGGAGCGCTGGCATAATCAAAATCGATTAATCAAGATGTGTGTGCTTCAATTAAAAAAATAATTACATTTTAGCTGGATAAGCCAGGAAAAAACTGTCTTGGGATTTAGAAGTCTTCACTAGATGGAGTTGTATTTATTTTGTTTTCTTGTCACTGCTTTTTGTGGGGATTTTTTTTTGGAAGTTCCATTAACTTGGCTGTAGAAGCCTTCTTCAGAAAAAGGCATGGAACTAAACCCTCGTTCAAAGCCAGTGAGATAGGAGCTCAGTCTACTAGTAAGGAAAATTAAATGGGGTAGATGAAAATACCCTGAATAAGACAATAAAAGCTTTTGTTACAGTGCTGCCCTTCTTATGGCAGGCGCTGTACTTCCGCCCCATCCGGAGGTATGCCTGTGTGCTGCCAAGGGCAGAAAGACCATTTGTACTGCCCCAAAATATACTTCCCCAAAATACAGAGGTATGAGCAGCACCCAGTAGTGAAGCTGTAGGTGACAGCAGCCCTGTCACTGTGCCCCCAAGTACAGCAGGCCACTGTTTGTCCCCTCAGGTCTGCCTTCCCCTCCCCACCACTGCCATCCTGATGCAGAGAGAGTATTTCCTGAGTGGGCTAAAACATTGCCTCAATATCTCTGGTGCTGTGGAGTTAGTTCGTTTGTCAGTTTATGCCACCAAATCCGAAAGCCAAATTGCCTTCAGAAGAAATTATAAAATAATGTTGTGGATAAATGCTAACATAAACCCATCACATAGGCACCAAGTGCCATTTGTACTCAGTTATTCCGAAGCTGTGTAGCAGTTTCTGTGCTCTTGGGTTTAAATTTTGCAGAAAATCCTGGTTTAAGCTTAAACCAAACTTTCTCTTTCTTTTCTAGAATGAGGTTTCCATGCTGAAAAATGAGGTAGCACAGCTGAAACAGTTATTGTTAACACATAAAGACTGTCCGATAACAGCTATGCAGAAAGAATCACAAGGATATCTAAGTAAGTAGCTGGTATGTTTGCACTGTCTCCACACTCCTCACAGGAAAGCAAAGTGTCCAGTTCTTCCCTCCAGAACCCCTTCTTGGTCAGATTATCACTTGAACCTGTCTTCTCAAACATCATCCCAGCCATCCAATCTCCTGCCCTTATTTATCCATCCCTGCTCAAAATCCAAAAAGCCCTGGTTTGCATCCCAAACAGCAGAGCTAGCCTTCCCCACCCCTCCCTTCCACAAGGATATGCACACGGATGGACGCTTACTCCCCTGTGGAGGATCCTGCTTGAACTCACAGCTCCAAACCTGCAAGAGTCCTCCTGGGCGCAGCGCTGCCAGCACCTTAAAATAACTCTCAAAAGGAAAGTTAAAAAGGAAAACATTACAGTCCCCTCCAGCGAAAATGGTACTGTGCTCTGTGGTGCAGACCAGGCGTGGCACAGGTTTTCAAGGTTTGTTAACTCTTTTTTAACTTTTATCTTTTTTTTTTTTTCCCAAAAAATTTGAATCCAATGGAGACGCTGAATTGATTCTGTCTAGTTGATGCATTTTGTGAGTGTGGTGATTTAGGGACAAATTCTTTGATTTTCTCTAGAATGTCTCAGAACATCATCAGGGTTAATATTTGCTAGACTGCGGCATTCTCTTAAAATAGAGCCCATTTCTGTCTCCTCTGCATCACTATGGATCTGGCTCTTTAACAGTACTCAAAGAAAAAAATACATAATTGCATTTCATGCCTATCATCTGTTGCTTGAATTAGATTTCTGTGCTGCAGTGCACTGCACTCTAATTTTGATTTCTGCTGGAGTGAATTAAGCATTTAAGCAATCCCATGATTTTATAGACCTCAAGATACTGGACTTTTTATCCTGACATTGGTTTTGTAGTCATTTAGGTCTTTGACTTTTTTCAAGGTCCCAGCTCCCAATTTCAGAGAAGCTGGCTTAAACAAAAAACACAAAAACGGAAAAGATCAGAAGCTGCAGAGTGTTGGATAACTGTGTATTTTGAAATCCTGGGACTTGTGCATGCCTTATTAGGTTATTAGTATTGCTGCTGTAGTACTACATCCCTTTTCCAGGAACGTCACCCAGCCTGGTCTTGTTATTCAGTTGGAAAAATGAATGTGTGTTGTCTCTGTGCCCTCACCCCCTTCCCAGGTCCCGAGAGCAGTCCTCCTGCGAGCCCGGTCCCAGCTTGCTCCCAGCAACAAGTCATCCAGCACAACACCATCACGACCTCCTCCTCTGTCAGTGACGTCGTGGGAAGCTCCACTCTTACCCAGCTTGCCAGCCACAGAACAGACATCAACCCTATCCTTTAAAAGTGGTTGATCAGAAACTGCTAGGGGAATGTGGTAGCGTATCAAAGCGTCCTCCATGCTAAGGACATTTGCAACTGTAACTCAAGCCTGGAAGATTCCTCAGTCCTTGAAAGACTCTGGCTTTCATTTTTATAGCTATTAAAATGTCTTTTATACTTAGTTACATAAAAGGGAGTTATGCAATTAATATGCTATCAGCTTGAGAAATGCTTTGGTGCTTTCTCCAGGTTTTTTTGGTACCAGTTACTTGTTTATAAACCTAACTGTATCTGTACATAGTCACATTTCCTTCTCACCCATCTAGCCTGAAGCCTCAGAAATACGGAGTTGTGTTAAACTGCAGCTTTTTAGCCAATGTGAGGCATGAAAAGTATTAAACAGTCATATGTAGGTAACTAGCAGTAATTAGGCTACAAACATATAGAGAGGGCATCTGCTGACAGCATAATATAAAATGCGTTAGCGTTGTGCTATCAGCAGACCCCATCTTGCATTCAGAGCCTCTTTCAAAGCAGTTATATAGCATGTGGCTATCAGGACAAAATCAAGCCCAAATAACATACTCTTTTGTCTAGCCCTCCCCCTCCTCCTCTCTCCTCTCCCCTGGATTTTTTCTCCTCCACATATTCTTACACCTTAATTTTCCCTTCCCAAACCCTTTTCATCCCCTAGATTTATTTTCCTGCTTTTATTTTTCATTCCAAGGCTTTCTCACTTCCCTCTCTTTTTCTCAAAGAATGGTGATGAACAAGCAAAAACTTCAAGCCCACCTAAAAACTGTTGGCACGGCTCCTGCTTTCACTAGCTCTTCACCCGCAGCTGGGCTGCGCCAAGCGTTTGGCTTTTAAAAAGTAGAAATACTCCTGATTTAGTGTTTTTAATAAACAGCAAAAGGCAAAAGCAGTGCGGCCCAAGGTGAAGTAGGATTGAGAGGCAGCTGTGTTGATGCGAGCAGCCTTGTAAGCTTCTGTGGCATGCTACAGGCATAGCAAGCAACACCTAAGAATCACAGCAATTCTCTTGCACTGCCACTTATTAACATAGAAAAATCTATGTAGTGTATAATAATTTGGAAAAGTTCTGTTCCCTAACCTGGTTGCATTGTTCTAGCAATGAAAAGCTAACAGCCTCAGGTTTCACGGGCTATAGATGAGAAATAAATCAGAGTAACGGTCCTGACCAGTTGGAAAAATGCCATTTTTAGTACCCAGGGAAAGACCTGTTTGCCGCGGGCGTTCCTTTAAGTGCCCATGGACCGATCCTGAGCTGGCAGACATCAGTGTAGCTTCGCTGACTTTAATGGCACTTAATGCCTATTTACCACAAGTAGGGAATTGTCTCATTAGGATGCTAAATAATTTTTAGAAGGCATGCAGCTGCTAAAAAGCACTGCAAGAATGGCAAACCCCACTGCACTCTGTATAAAATTCAGTCATGCAAAGGAGGTCTGGAAAAAAGCCTTATGGCACTATTAAGGTTTTTGTTTGGACTCTAGGTCTGCCCCTCAGCGCGGCTGATTTGCATCCCCAAGTGGTATGAGTGATTGATGGGAAAATCAGACAGAGATGATGCCAGTTCATTACGCTGCCTTGCTGTATATTAGGACCTGATTTTACTCTCAGACCTCTCAGTGGCAAAACCTCCCGTGCCTTACTCGGGGAGGGGACTGCGAATTGGTGATAAATGTTCAAACATTTTGAGCTGCATCTTTAA
Organism: Todus mexicanus; assembly: GCA_013389965.1. Lineage (NCBI taxonomy): Eukaryota > Metazoa > Chordata > Aves > Coraciiformes > Todidae > Todus > Todus mexicanus. The sequence goes on along the minus strand of WEIS01003693.1, from coordinate 17,134 downwards.
TAGCAAAAGCTAATTCACGTGATTCCGGGCAAATCCTCTAGCCCTGAACGCGCTTTGTTCTGAGGCAAAGTTCTCCTCCTCAAAGACTGTGTCTTTGGTTTTCAGAGGAGTCATGGGTTTTAAAAGGGTGGCTCTTCTCTGTCTGAGATGGGGAGTGAAACAACTCAAGCGTGAGGCACTGTAAGGAGCAGGACCCGCCTGGAAGGGAAAGCAAAATTCAGAGGATCATTCATTTCTGAATTAGTTCTTGTCTCGGTAACTAACTTTTTATCAGTATTCTTTTCTTTAACAGTTTGCTTTCCATTTATGCAAATCCATTCAAAAGAAGAAGATTTTTAATGTACAGTGTAAATCTTGACTTGATTATATAGTCTAAGAACAAAAAAAAAAAGTTATGAAAAATACAAATGTAAAGGATTTTCTATTATATTTTAGACAAACATATACTTTTGAAGTGTTTAAATACTGAATCTATAATTTTTTTCAGCCTCCAGTTGTAATAGCTAAATGGTTTTGCTTCATCATGGCTCCCAAGGGAACCTTTTTCAAATATGCTGTCGAGCAAAATGTTCCAGCTGAGTATCCACTATGTAAAAAAACCCAAATAAGCATTTCCCCTTTGTCTGAATGTCATAATTCACCATAAAAAAATGCCATTGCAGGGTTACTTTTTAAAACTTTCCCTCTATATGAGTAGCACTTAAATACATTAAAAAATAAAAATCAAAGTTGTTGGTAATATTAGAATACCCAGTTGAGCTACACTGCACTAGAATTACGGTTTAGGTTCATTTTATTCAGCCGACTCAATTAAAATATTTAGCTGTTAAACTGAAAGCCTCTACATTAAAAAGAAAAAAAAGAAAAAAAAAATACAAAACCTTGCCTAAGTTTTGTTAAATTCAGCAACTTGACAGTTTGACTGATGTGTATTATATATAGCTCAATTATTTCTTTTTTTAATGCTAACTAGGCAAGCCAACCACACATGTTGGCCTAAATGTGTAATTACAATGAAATGTCTCCTCTCTATACTATTGGCCTTTAGGTATAATCCTTGCTAGTGATGTGGAAATAAGTAAAGGATGAAAAGCTATTTGCTATTGCTTCTTGTAACTCTGTCGCAGGTTCACAGGCCAAGACAACATGCAGCATATTTATATTGGCTCTATCATTGCTAAAAGGACCAACCGTACCAGGCACCTTATACTCTTCATCAGATTCACTTCCACATTAAAATGCTTTTGTTTTCCAGGGGAGTGATCCTGCAGCTTTTCCTCAAACTGCTGGTCCAACCGGGCACTAGAGGCTGCCTGAGCAAGGGCTGCGGGAGAAGCCCCTGCCCCTCTTTCTCTAGGATGTCCCTCTGCTGCACAGTCGGTGGCAGTGGCTTCTTCCTAAACATGTCACTCTAAATGCACTTCCTGGGCTCTTTCCATTGAGGAGAAAGTCTGCTTTTCCATGAGCTACTACTGGAGACTGCTCCACTTTCCTCCTGCCCTACCCATCCAGCCGTTGCCAGGCTCGCTGGGCTCTGTGCCCCATCCTGTCACCAGTGGATGACTCGGACTGCTTCCCTCGCCCACTCTCT
>WEIS01003693.1:1187-15363 GCA_013389965.1 Todus mexicanus | reverse complement strand
GGTCTCAGGCAGAAGTTATCCATCTAAGATGGAAAAGCTTGCTGAGGTCAGTTGTACAGAAATTCCTAGAATTAAATTTTTTCCTTAAAGCAGCATCTGCTCTTTTTTTTTTTTCTTTTTGTTTATGGTAACAGCAAAACAAATTATGAACATTCAGTTGTTTCCTTTTTATTGGAAAATGTGCTCTCTCATTTTAGAAAGCAAAGTCAACATATAACTGGAAAGCTTTTTTTTCTCTTTTTTTTCTTTTTTTTTCTTTTTTAAGGCTGATTTTATACATCACCACGGAAGATCTAACCCCTTCCTTGTTTCTTTCCTAATATCACATAGTGAGTTGCACTATACTGCCTTACCATTGCCTCTTCTGTCCTCTTACTAAGCAGTGTTCCTTAGACATACACCATTGAAACTCCATTATACATCAGAGAAAATTAGTGGAGGGGGAAGAAGAGAAAAAGATTAATCCATAGACATAAAAACTAAACTGTGCCTATAAAACAAAACCAGTTACAACTAATTAGTATCTTATTTCTACATTTCAATTATTTATATTATTTTTAAATTGCACTTTAGCTCTCACTCTCTTTCTTGCTCTCCCTTGTTGAATCATTTATAAATACTCTTGTAAAACGTTTGCACCAGATACGTTTATATGCTTCAACTGGTGGCATATCTACAACTTGTCTCTCACACCTCCCCAAACAGAGGGGCTGAGACCAGCCTGTCTGCCGTGTGACTTAGACTTTACACCCTCTTCATGACAGCATATAAATGTTTTATTATGCAAAGTGTGTGAGGCAGCATCTAAGCTACATTTATAATCTCTCATCCCGGGAACCAAAGTGTCCTGTATGTTGTCAGGTCAGGAGACTGGCTCTGTTGTGCATTGTCGTGCACTTTGACCGTTGTCCAACTCACGGTAGCTGTGAAGCTGCAGTGGTAACAGTGGCCATACTATGTATTAGAGTTCTGAATCAATAAAATATGTTGCCTTATAACTTGACTAGGGACAGCACCTTTAAAAAAAATAATAAAAGAGACTAAAAACTTCTAAGGACAAACAAAAGCAATAAAATCTCAAGTGATTTGAACACCAAAAAAAGAAATTGTTTGATTATTCATTATCTGAAATAATCATCTTGCTGCAAAGACAAAAGAGACTGTTTACATCCATAACCTTTTTTACTTCTTTCTTTCTTTTTTTTTTTTTTTTTCCAGAGCTTGCAGTTGTCTTTTTTATCACGGAATCATAGAATGGTAGGGGTCCAAAGGGACCTCTGGAGATCATTTAGTCCAACTGATCCTGCCAAAGCGGGAGCTTTATCAGTGGCTTTATACTGAAGAGCTAAATTGCTTACCATTATTGGTTTTTCAATAGCTTTCAAAATGACTTTATAGCAAACCCTAACCTGCATGAGGACAAAAATGTCAGCATTCACACACATTCACAGGCAAGATTGATCCTGTAAGTGGAATCTGATCCTTTCCCAGGCAGGCTCTTGGAATGAAATCAATAATTGCAGCTCTGCTATATTTAGACCAATGTGTGATACCTGGGATTCAGGATCTCCAGTTCTGTATTTGTGCAAATTAAATGTTAGCGATGTTGAGTTTCACCTAGTGGAACTGTTCCCAAAGCCCACGGTAAGATCATGCCATCCATGGAACTCTTAGACTCAATTCTCTTTCTTGACTGAAAATCTGTGCAACAGCCTTCTGAACGAAAACTGAAAGCTCCTCCTGGCTTTGCAGAAACTACAGCAGTGTCAGGGAGGAGAGGAAGGCTGATAGGGCATTTCAAGGGAAATGTTTTCTTTTCTGGAATTTAGGAAATGTCCTTTCTGAAATTTAGGAAATTCCAGAGAATTTTTTTTCCCCACCTCTCAGAGCTGAGATTGCAAAGAGATCCCTGTCAAAGACAACCTTTACCATGCTTCCACAAGATAAATTATTTTGCACAAAAGGTGTATTCACTCTTCTAAATAATTGCCACGGACAGTTTTGCCAAGGACTTTATCACTGGGACCCAAGCGTTGCCCAGCACATTGCTGTGAGCTCTGTACCAGCTCTGTTCAAATACTGTGTAGCATTCATTGGTAAACGTTGCTTCTTCGGACTATTGCTGTTGTCCTGGTTTTAAGGAACTTTTAGCACTGCTTGGAGTAAGCCTAAACTATCGAAGTTTATATATAAATATATATATTATATTAAAAAAGGTGCTGTCACAGTAAGTTTTGGGCTTGAGGTTGTTTGTATTGTATGCAAAGGTTTTGTGTTTGTTTGTCTGTTTGTTTTATTCTGTAAAGCAACCACCTTCCTTACCGGAGGGAGATAATTTTTTTCTATTTTTTTTTAATTTTTTTTTCTTTTGGTACATAAGTGTAAATACTTGCTGCAGCATTTAATATGTTTAATTTTATGTTAAGCTTTTTGTTGCATTGTGGACCCATTATTGTTACAAATGGACAATGAGTTCATTGAGACTGTTCAACTAGGTCAGATTTTTACATCTCTTTCTAGCTAGAAGAGACAGGAATTTTGTGCATTTGTACAAATGTTAATAATATCACCGCAATTCCAATATAATAAAGCACTCAAATACAAGTAGTTCCAGTAGTTTGGCTGTGTATATACCCTGGGCATTTTATGGTATGGATAACTTAATAGCTTCGCAATTAAACCAAGGTACTCTTCAATGATTTCTGTTCTGAGCTGCAGTCCCTCACTTCTTCCAACACTGGAGGAGGACCATGGTGGTGGGCATCTTCCTGCCTGGCAGCAGGAGTGAGGGGCTGTGTAGACCTTGCAGCCCACTGTTGGCTTTTGGCAGTCGAGGTGACAAAGGCTGCAAAGCCTCAAACAAAAAGACTGACGTGGTGAGGCCACTGCATAAGGATGAGACAAGATGTTATTTTACTTTTCCTTGCAGCTGGAGTGTGCTTATATCAAAATACACTCTATGCTTGTTATCCCGCCAACCTCGCCTCTTGCCAAAAGCTGCCTGGAAATGGATTTCCTGCTGGGCTAATTAGCTCTAATTGTGATGCCCCTGTTATCTTGCCAACCTCATTTCTCACTATAAATTGGTACAATACAGACCTTGGCACAATAATGTGTAAACTGTAAAGTTAGTCAGGATGGACCCATCTCTCCAGTAGGAAAGCCAATTTTAGATTAATACAAGTTGATGACCTTGCTGGCAGTCCCAGAGCAATGGCCTTGACCCAATGATGTCTGAGACCTGAGAGATGCAGCCTCAGCTACAGGGACCAGGCTGCCCACAAGTGCTTGCTCCTGGTGTCACACTGCAGGAGACCAGCCTCATGTGGCATGACCATGCTGCTCACTTGGAGGCCCTGGCATGGGCACAGCTTCTGTTGCCCTTCTCCTGGTTTTTAAAAGGCTAAATCCGGTGAAGAACATTCACCCTCCTAAAATAGGTAGGAAAAAAGCAGAGCCATGCCCCAATCTACTCTTTCTTGCTTTGTAAAAGCTGGAAGATTTGGCAGTGGGCGCACATGGCTCCCTCTTTAAGGGGCTAACAGCAAGCATTCGCCCCAAAAACCAAGGCATGGTGTTAGCTGGAGCCATTGCTGAGGCCATATACTCCTGCACTGCCTTTAAAGCAGGGCTGTCATGCCACAGCTTATTTATACAGCAGGGCTCTTGCTCTTGGATCAAATGCTAAAAGACGATCTTCATATCTGTAAAAATAGATGCCTCTTATGAAGGCATATCACAGGACTATTTGATTGTCCACACAGTTATATTTACACCTGACAGTGTGAGCTAAGCAAGATGCATTCAGGCTGAGGTAACACTGTCCTTTACAGCTGATTCATGGTTTCCCAAACTTGATTTCAGTATTTGTTCTTCTTCCAAACAGTCCACTGTTACTATTGCTCTCTCTGGGCTGCTCTGGACATCATAACAAAGTTATTATTGGAGAAAAAAATGAACCAGTGTGATTGCATGCTCCTTTCCCTCTCTTTTGCAAGGATGCAGCCAGACCTAGACTGAGCTGAGGACACTCTGCATCAATGAGAGGATTGTTCCAGCTTACATCAGTTAGAGCAGTGGTGCAAAGAGACTGCCTCCCCCTGCCACAGCAGCCCCTCATGCTTTGGCTGGACCTGCTTTGCCTCTCAACCTACCCCCAAGTTTTCTCCAGAACCCAGGCTGCAGCCTCAGCTGCTTGCTGTAAGGCCACTCAAAATTACTGTCAATGTAGTGCAAGGTATGGGTAGGGATGATAAGCTAACATGGAGGGCACTGTGTGTACCCAAAGCCATTGCCACAAAGCAGGCAACATAACAGATCAGGAAAAGCCATCAGGAGAAAGCAGACACCAAAAAAGGGGTGTGGGGCTAGGGGTAGTGGTCAAACCCAGACATAAACAGGCAAGAGCCAAGGAACTGGAAGTGGTCTTGTGCCTTTCAGCAGGCAGATGGAGAAGCAGGCAGACATGAGTGCATTACTATAAGTTTTTGGGTGATTTTTAAAAAATACTGGGACAGAGGGAACACTGAAGATGCAAGGATGCAAAGCTCTCTGATATCACACTGATTCTCAGCACAAAAGAACCAAAGTGAATCTGACCCTCTCCTGGGGAATCTCCTCACATGAAGCACCTGGGGACAGTCTCAGAAATGGTGTGATTGATTCTGTTCCCCCCATTTCCAACCCTTGACACCCACAGCTCTAGCAAAGACATGCAGTACAGACCTACCTCTCCACTCTCCCTACCCACCATGGAGCCAACATTGCCCAGCTGAAGGCAAGCAATGGGCAAGTTTAGAGGGAAAACCAGTTTTCCTCTCCACAATAGCTACTGGCTACTGAACCGCCACTACAGGAGACTACAGCTCTAGGACTACACCCAGAATTACCCTGTTGCACCTACTTTCTTTATGGAAAGGTTTTACCGTAATTCAAGAATGTGGTCCACAGGGAATAAGCACAAGATGAAACACAAAACTTCCTGAAAACTCGTTTCAAGGAAGTACAAAAATTAACTTTGATCCCTGCTTTCCTTGCTTAAGTGAGGACTGCCACCAGGCTTCAAAGCAGAGCTAGTGACTGAGGGCATGGGGCAATTTACTCAATTCTTTGTTCTACTTTGTTGCTGCAACTGTCATAAGTTCTTTATGCCTTCCGTCAGCCCTGCTGCCATAAGAATATTTTTTTAGCAGCTCTAAGCAGCGCATTAGTGCTTGTCGTTCGCAATTTTTTGCGGCACTTGAGCACTATTTTTCCTCCAGTTTGCTCTAGTCTGCAGTGCAACACAGTGTCACAGTATGAGAATGACCCCACAAAGCTCATAAAATATTTAAGATGCGTGTTCTGATTGTGTTAGGTAAGCAAATACCACAAGTGCCCAACCATTAGTGAACCTGATCAGCCCATTCCCCCAGGACTGGCCAGCAGAGCAAGCCAGAGCAGCCTGAACAAGAAGCAATGGGCAGCTGCCTTTCCCAAAAGAAAGGGGAGCTTGAAGGTGTATTTTGCAGAGACTCAAGGAATTTGCAAGCTGTGTTCCCCACTCTAAAAGCAAATGATATGCAGACATAGATTATATAGATACATACAGACAACACAGGTAGATATATAGATGTGTATGGTATAGATGTGTGCATGTGTGCGTATGTGTGTATACAGCAGGTCAGCAGGTGTTTTCACAGAGCATTGCATTCAGCTGACAGCAAGACAAGTTAAAAGAAAGAAAAATATTTGACATAACTGGTCAGTTCATGTAGGAAATTGAGTCAAGAAAAAATAAATAAAGGCAGAAACAGATTAGTTTAAATCTGGGGCCCTCTGGATTATAACGGATCACGTAGGAAGACAGGAGGCTTTGTATGGAAGGACTCTATATCCTCCTCACACTTCTTCTTTTGTTTCACTAATCATTTTCATTCTGTGCTATAAGGCAGCTGAGCCAATTCCAGCTTAGTAAAAGTTTTTCTTAGCTTCAAGAAGCCGTGCTGCAAAGACAACACATAGCTATGGATGAGAAAAAGGAACCGTTTGCAGTGGGACGTGACCACAGCCGCCAGTTATGCAGGATTGTGTTTGGTATCACAACACCAGCCGTTGTCTTGGCTTGGATTTTTTGTTGTCGGCATTTTACTGTAGCTATTCCCTGTGCTTTGATCTAGAAGTTAAATTGTCAGAATCAAAGTCAAAGCCAGGCCACTTTCACAGGCTGAACCCAGAGGATGAGGGAATGATAGCTTTGCTTTTGTCCTGCTACAGTGGTGGCTTACCTTTAGACGCAAAGCTTTTGTCATTCACCTGGAGCAGATACAACATGCACTGACTGACACCACCTTTGCACCTGATTCCTGCAATCCTAAACTCATCCCCTAAAATAGTTGAGGGACTATTAACCCTCTGCAAAGGCTTTCCTGCTCCAAATTTGTGCAAGTACCCCGTGGGATGAGGTGGAAGGCCTGGAGGACAGCCACAGCCCCACATTTCCACAACAATACTATGCAGTAACACCCTGGCTTAGATGGCAGTGAGGTTTGCAGGGGTCCCGCTCTACTGACCTACTTGGCTCCAGCACTGCAGGTGCCACTGCACTGCAAAAGCTGAGCTAAACCAAGGTCCTGTCATTCTCCTGGTTGTACCTCAAGCGAATCCAACTGATTAAACCCTGGGAAAAAATGCAACAGAAAGGTGTTTACCGCATCGCCAGCATAGCAAACTGGTGTGGCAAACCATGCAGCTCACTGTGTGCATTGCTCCAAGTGGGCAGGCATAGGTAGGTGGGCAGGGAGCGAGCAGAGCATAGGGTGAGGTGGAGATGGCCAAGATGTTTGTGAGTTGCTGTGTGGTGAAGCTGTATCCCCAGGCTGTGCCCAAGGCACCAGATGGAAACTGAAATGAGATGGTGTCCACAGCTTGTACCACCAGTCACAGTGGGGCTGCACCGTTGTCCCTGTGAGGTTTAGCCATTTGACAGCACTTCTGGTGCCAACCCACCAGTAAGGCTTCACCCAGAGTTCTCCTTCCCCTCCAAAGCCCACAAAGACATAAGTAGTTTTAAAACATGACATGCTTTCTGCTTTCGAAGAGTCAGCAAACCTCACTCTGCAGGTAGAGGGAAACCCAAGCTGCTGATTAAAACAAGGCGCTTTTTTCTTTTTGTTTTTTTCTTTTCTTTCTATTTTTTTTTTTACAGTTGCTTTCCCTGGCAGAATCCACACTTTTAATTGCTTAGAATGGGCTTCAGGTGTATCTTCATAAAGGCAGTTTCCTCTGCCATGTCTTGCCATGCGTCACTCACAGAGAATTGTACAAAGTTCTTTTTGCTCACACAAAAGTCCTTGCTCGTCTTGTAAAACTTTATCCTTTCCTTGCAAGACCCATCCGAGCGCAGGGAGCACACGGGGCTGAGACTGCCAAGGGCTGGTGCTGCAGGAAGAAGTGCAACACCCAATGAGACCCTGACACTCCCAGCTCCGTTCTGAGACAGTGAGAAAGGCCCATTTTTCCCAATCAGAAATTAAGTCTCCTCAGCTTGCCAAAGCCATGGAAGATGTCAGGAGCAAGACAGTCCCTCTTCCAGGAACCCTCTGCTTCTAACATGGCATGAGAGCAGTAGGATCCCATTGGTGCCACAAAACGGAGCTCCATCAGCTGCTGCTGGGCTAATTGGAGCCAGCAGCTGGGAGGGGAAGCCAAGGACAGCTTTTAAATGCACACGGTAGAGAGAGGAATTAAAAAATATTAATTTTAAAGGGATCGATGCTGGCCTTGGAACTAGGCAGGCAAACATCCAAGCCTGTCAGGAGGGAGTAATGAGGGCTTTTAAATTAGATGTGATCACCTATCTGTGGCTGTACAGAGTGTTTGCTGTGTATCCCCAATAGCTTAAGGAGAAACCCAGATGCTTAAGATTACAAGCGTGCTATCCATGTATGGGCTCTTTCATCAAGCAATTTGAAATGCTTCTTGGGCTTTAATTTAGTGCTTTAATTACCCAGGGATTTAGGTAAATTTAGTTGTCTTCATTTTTCCCAGCAGCATGCAGAGAGGAATAGACTGGCAGAGAAACCAGAAAATGGGAATGTGCCCCCGACTTTCCTGCTCTTGCCAACAGCCCGTACATCAGCACCCTGCCAGGAGACTTAAGGCAGGTGAAGCTTTACCTGCTGATGGCATATCCATGCAGTCCTCTCTAGAAGTCATAATCCTTGCCCTGAAGGAGAAACGAGCTGTTTTGCTTTCCATTTGTCTTCTTCAAAGCTCTGGCCAAGCTCGTCCTCATTAGGAGGCCATTAAAACACCGATGTTCTTATCCAAGAGGAAATCGTAATGTGAAGATGGGAAGATTTTTATATGCTGTAAAAAGATTCTCTGGATCTCTTTTTATACTTGCCCAGACCAAAAGCTTGCGAGGAAAACATATCGGCATTCAAATAAAATGCCACAATCATCCAGAGGCGAGGGGAAAGCCCTGCAGTCTCATTAGCCAAACCTGCACATGTTTCTAATCAAATGGGTGGGAGGGAGACATTCCCTTGGCCACGGATACCACTGATATTTTTTCCTTAGGTTCCAATTCTGTAACTCTTATTCATCTTAAGATAAACGGGCTTTTCAGGCGGGGAAAGAGAGCTTTGGGACCAGGCTCTAAGGCTTTTCATGTATTCAGTTGTCACTTGCCTTTTACATTCAAATTCTGATGGGTCAGACTTCCTAGACGGTGTCTTTCAACACCTAATAACTCACCCAGCAAGCTCCAGTGCTAATACAGACGTCTTCTTATCAAGCTTGAAACAGAGGGGTTTTGGGGATTATTTTAAAGACACTTTTTGGTATTCTCTCCCTCTACGTTTATACTGAGTCCTTCACAAGGATTATTTATGTGGCATTTCTTTCCCATTACACAGCTGAAAACATCACCTGTGTTAGCAAGAGATTTCTGGGGTGAGTGCAGAAATATTTTGAGGAATTTGGTCATTGCTATTTGCTAATGGAAAATCTAGTAACCAAAGTGGGTTTTTTAAAAACAGCAATAAATTTTATATTTGTTACTGCTGGGTTCCCATTAAATGCATTAATTACAGGAATGTTTAATGAAGCAAATAAAGAAACCCAAACTGAACATGATGTATAGAGCACTGTGAAAAACAAGGTTTTCAGTAGAGCGTGCTCTTATATACTCTTAATAAAAGACCCTACCTTGAGGGAAAAAAACAATAAAATATGCAATAATGTGCTATGGGACTCACCATTGATTTACAACGCTTTGCTCCTTTAGCACTAAGCAACTCTTGCACAATACACAGCAAGTTTTTATATATTTAGATACAAGACCTTTTTTCTTCTAACAAAGATTTACTGAATTTCCCCAGAGCATATAAATTTTGTAAAAAGTTCTTTGTTTTGCTCTGCTGTGTTAGTTGTAACAATCACAACAATCTCCTTCCTGACACTTGCAATACGCAAGCTGCAGAAAATCCGAGAGTCGGTATCACAATGCTTCGTCCAGAAATACTGCTCTGTATGCTCCGTGAAACTAAATGCAAACAGAGTTGTGCTAATACCTGGCGTTTTGTAAAATCACAGCACGTTGGGCGAGGTCTAGAAGTACCTGGTGAAATCATCATAAAGCCCCAGATTCTCATTCCTCCAAGGAACTATAAATGAGTAACTTTTTTAAAAGTTCATACACCTTCTGTTCTTCCAAATGTAAATGACAAATACGTAAAACCTGCATAAGCGAGCTCACTCTAACTGCCGAGAACGCTAAATGATGCATAACGTGATGAATATGCGTTGAAACCCTTGAAGAAATAAAGGATTCCCTGAAACGCACTTGCCTATCCTTCGCATGTCATCAAAGACTGTTTTTGCAAGCACAATGTAACGTCTCATGATATAATGGAACCGTTCTCGGCGTTCCCCGTTAGTCACACTGATTATTATAGTTGGCACAGGCTCCTCTCCACGTTCGTTCCTCAGAGGTGCCCGCCGCCGGGCCGGGGCCGGGGCCGGGGCCGCGCTGGCAGGACCGGGGCGGGGCGAGTCTCGCCCGGCTCGGCTTGGCTCAGCTCAACTCGGCTCGTTGCCGGTGCGGCCGCGCCCCCCTGTGGTGCTCCCGGGAAGCTCAGGCAGCCGCCGCCGGGGCTCTCTCAGAAGCGGTGCTGCTGTTCTCTCTCCCTTCTTGCTCTCACACCGGTGGCTGCTGGACAAACTGTTCCCGGGAGGTGAGCTGACGGAAATGAACGCATCAAACCGTAGCAAAGTCAGAATGATCATCAAAAGGTCTGGAGGTGTCTCCTGCCCACGGCAGCCAACACCGTGGCTGCACGGTCGCTAGGTCTCCCTCAAAGAACAGTCAGTCATAGAATCATAGAATGTTAGGGGTTGGAAGGAACCTCTAGACATCACAGTATCACAGTATCACAGTATCACCCAGGTTGGAAAAGACCTAAAAGATGATCCAGTCCAACCTTTAACTCTAATCTTTATCATCCCTAAGACATATCCCTAAGCACCTCATCTATACGCCCTTCAAACACTTCAAGGGACAGCGACTCAACTGCCTCCCTGGGTAGCCTGTTCCAATGCTGGACAACTCTTTTACAGAAAAAAATTCTTTCTAGGCCATGTAGTCCAACACACCTGCTAGAGCAGGATCACCTAGGGCAGGCCACACAAGAACGCATCCAGGCAGGTTTTGAAAGTCTCCAGAGAGGGAGACTCCACCAACTCTCTGGGCAGCCTGTTCCAGGACTCTGTCACCCTCACAGTAAAGAAGTTTCTCCTCATGTCAATGTTGAACTTCCCATGTTGTAGCTCATACCCATTATTCCTTGTGCCATTACTGGGCACCGCAGAAAAGAGACTGTCCCTTTCCACTTGACACTCACCCCTCAGATATTTATAGACATTGATAAGAGCCGCTCTCAGCCTTCTCTTCTCAAGACTAAACAGCCCAAATTCTCTCAGCCTTTCTTCATACGAGAGATGTTCAAGTCCCTTAATCATCCTCATAGTTCTCTGTTGGACTCTTTCCAGTAGATCCCTGTATCTTGTGGATACTGGACACTGTATTCCAGGTGTGGTCTCACCAGGGCGGAGTAGAAGGGGAGGACAACCTCATAAGACCTACTGGACACAGTTTTCTTAATGTACTGCAGGACACCATTTGCTCTCTTGGCCACAAGGCCACATTGCTGTCCCATGGACAGTTTACTACCCCACCAGGACTCCAAGGTCTTTCTCTGTGGAGCTGCTTTCCAGCAGGACGGTCCCTAATCTGTACTGGTACCTGGTGCTATTCCTCCCCAGATGCAGGACTCTATACTAGTCCTTATTGAACTTCATGAGGTTCATCCTTTGTCTAGCTCTCTAGCCTGGCTAGATCTCGTTGGAGGGACCTAGTTGGTCACTAGGACTCCCTCTAGGAAGAGTCAGTGCAATATTTCTTTTGAAGGACCAGGGAAGAGTATTCATCAGTTTAGTGGCAATAGCACACCAGGTGAGCAGCAACAGGGAAATGCTGCCCTACTTCATCAAATGGCTGCCCTTTCTCAGAGTCACTCAATCATCTGAGAGGGGGCACTGAAAAAGACCATGGGTTCAGTGGGCTAGCATCTTGGCTGGCATGGAAGGGTGCTTCCCACAATGCTACCCAAGGAGAAGGGAAGGGGATTGCACTGGTGGTTTCTTCCTTTTCTCATTTCAGAGTCGATAATTTTCACTGTGCTCTCATGTACTTTACTGCACACCTGAAATTGTCATCTGCTTCAGTTTTTCAGCAAGAAACTAACTATGAGGTGCGGCTGTAGGAACATGAATGAAGAACCCCAAACAAAGAACAAAAATAACAAGGGAATTAAAAGAGTTGTCATAAGTGCATCCTTACTCTTTAAATCTCTCTCTCCCTGTGGACTGTCTATTTCTGTTACCAATTTCAGTTCCTGTAGAAATCACAAACTGAAAATTTTTCAAGAAAGTGCTCAGCTGGAGCAAAGTTCCAGAGCGTATAAAGAGCATACACAGCCATGTGCTGTGAATAATCCATCTCTGTCTTCTGTAAAGCAGGGGCAGTCTTCATGTTTCTGATTTTTTTTTTCCTGTTAAAATGCTAATCCTGAAAGAAATTAAAGGAGTAGCATAACCAAGTCTCTATAGAGAGTGCAGCACAGCCTGCAGAGGGACCCTTTGCCTTGGGCATCAATGGCAGGGGTTTGACAGCAGAAGAAAGCACCCTATCACCTGCCAAAACTTCTGCACATCTGAGAAGCACATGGTACCCTGACTCAGACATATTTGAGAAAGCAAGTAGCAGCCTGCAGGGACAAGTGATGCTCTTGGCTTGGAGGAGAAGGACTGGAGAGGCTGTGGAGAAGGCAGCTGGAGAGAAAGGGACTCTTGGCTGGAGGTGCTTCCTGCCCTAGAGAGGGACACCCTCTGAGGGACCCACACTTGGCAAGGACAACCCAGGGGGACTATGGCCAAGAGTCACCCAAGTGAAAGGCAAAGAGCAGCAGAAGGAAATCAGCAAAAACATTCAGGAGCCAAAAGAAACCAATACAACCAGCATGGTAGACAGAAACCAGTTGCCTCACCAAAGGGATTGAGACAGACCCAGTGTAACGTATGTGAGAAATCAGAGAAGCTGTGACAAAGCAGGGCTAGGAGAGGTGTTTGACCTAAGCTGAGCATTGAGAAGGGAGGGAAAGCTGTTTAATTCTATGTTTCACCGTTGGACTTTTTTTTTTTTCTTTTTCCTCAGTACTCTAATCAGTAATTAGACATTCACAATAATCAACAATAAATGGGAAAGTAAAAATTCCACAAACTATTTTGCCCATGTCACCCTGAGCTCATCATGCTGGCTGACATGAATAAGGAGATCATAACCCCTTATTGCCCATTCACATTATAAATCTACCCTAATACAACATACTCTGCACTCACCATCTTGAAAACTACATTATTCATGGCAAAAGTTACTCGTGCATTTCCAATTATTATAATTCATCTTCGGACCTATATCTTATGGGAATCTGATAAATTATCATTTAGGTTACTGACGCTTCAGGCGTCAATGAGAAGAGCAGGAGTTGAGAAGAAATCCAAAGCTTTTGGTCACACGGGACTTCTCAAAAAGCCAGACAAGTTTTGTATAAAAATATTTGCAAGTTTTCAGGCCACGTGCAAAGATTTCAGCCTAAAGGAGTACTCATGTATTTTAGGTAAAACCACTAAAACAAGGGGTTTATAAAGTAAGACAAATCTCAAATATCTGAATAAAATTCTGAGTTGCACACATCTCACAGCTAAAACATTGTAAGTAAATAGGATATAAAAATATTATTATTCTTTACTGGTAAATTTGGTTTCTCCATTTTGCTGTGTGTTGTAGCAACCCCCTCGTCCTGAAAGGATCTTTAAGAATGGAGTGCAGCTACCCTTCTTTCTAACACTGTTGTTTAGAAAGAACGGCTGAAGTGGGAAACCGAAGCAAACAGAGCATCCCTTTGAATCATGCTACTAAAAGTGGGTTTTGCAGGAACCTACTTCTAAAAGTTAGTCATTATGTTAAAACCAAAGCTAAAATATGCCTTCTTTATACTGATACTCCAGTACAGTACAAAAACTACCTGTGCAAATGCTGATTTTTGTGCCTGTGCCTTTTAGTACCGTGGGACTATTTGTGGTAGCTTAGATAAGCATGAGTGTTTGCAGAAACTGAGCTTATCTCCAGTCTGTATTAGCAGGATTCAGGGTACTCAGGCAGACACACTGCTTTCTCTCAGGAGCCACAGGGTGAACAGCCTCCAAGTTTCAGATCTCCTTTTTCACTAACTTTCAAGTTAGAACTTCAAAAGTCTGCAGTAAGAACCTTCAGGGATTAATGTAATTCATTCTTTCCTGTCCAAGTTTTACATTGCAGGGTTATTACGCTTCTCGCCACAACTGCAAGCTCTTGGCCAGAAACAACTGTTTCAGTTTATTTTAACAGGGTGTTTACCTTATTAAAGTAATAACAAAGAAGGATGATTGCATTAATTACTACATCAAACTAGCTGCCATTGCACTCCTCGGCCAACCCTCAAATCAATTAGTTGCATCTGTAAGTTGAGTGATTGAAGGGGTTTTTATTATTATTCCTTTCCCTCTTTTTTTTTTTTTTTTTTTTTTTAATTCC
>WEIS01003690.1:0-16049 GCA_013389965.1 Todus mexicanus | reverse complement strand
AAATCTACAATGTTGACTCATCTCTAAGGCTTCTATTAATTCAAATTTTATATGCATGCATGAATGGTCATATATTATAATCAACTCTTTAGCAGTAAATACCATCCAAGTCAAAATCTTATTAAAATAAAAAAATAATTAGATCTGTGCTTGTATCTCTGATTAGGAGAAACATAATAATTTGTCAGGTTAATATCCACTTACTCAAGACCTTAAACTAGTTCTATAACTACTGTTTTGTGAGGTCATACGTGCCTCTAGACATTGTTGGATAGAGTACTGCAGAATGTTCACTTAACACGAGTTAACCTATGCTAGGACCTGGATATACTGTTCAACCTAATTACATACATAACGGTTTGTCTCTCAGTGACTTGTGGTCTTACAATCAAACCTCACCTTCTCACTCATCAGTGCTTGTGGAAAAACTCCAATCAGCTTGCACTTAACCAGAGAAAGCCAATTGACAGAACGGATAATGCTTTGCCACTACCAGCACATTATAATCTGCAAGAACAAAAGAAAAAGTGCTAATTTTCCCATCAGAAATGCAATGATAAAGTCTTGCTCTGAAATACGTCTGTCATCCTAAAAGGCAAAATCAAAACTATCACAGCAAACGATTAAACAAAGCTCAAAGAGAGAAACACTTATTCAGGCAGATGTTGGCTGTTTCCCACAATGCCAGACAGTTTTCTTATCCTTTGTTCAATAGTTTCAATATCTATTACGAGTTGAATTGGACTTCCATACTGTTCTGGATTGGTGATTTCACTGAAAGAGAAAAGTCTTGGGAGGATGAAGAATGCAGAATTCTATTTAATGAACAGAAAGGCAAGTTTTGATCTGAACTGAATCTACATTAAATCATCTAATGATATCTTGATCCTCAAAAGAAAGAAGAAATCAGTACAATATTGGTGAAAGTACGTTTTAATGAAAACCTTTTCATAGTAAATTCTTAGTCACATTTAAGCTTTACAAAATTTGTAGATCTGATCTTGTATAAATTAAACCTTTAGCACTTGTTTTGAAATAAGGCTGAACTAGGTTTTAAAAGAAGCACAAAGGAGTTTTTCCTGTCCTAAAAAAATGACTTGCAACAGAAAGGGTCTTTTTTTGATCTCAATTTGATGTATGTATCTCAAGAAAGCATATATTTAGCTGTTGTCTTTTCAGAAGAAGGGATTAATGCAGATGTCACGGCACCTTCTGTGAAGCAGATGCTGTTCAGCAGCAGCTCCATATAAAAAGAGATTCTTGGAGTGTTGGAAGTGTTTGGGGCATGACTGACTGGAAGGGGTTCCTTTGCCTGTGGCTACATTTTCATGTACAAAAGACAGAGAAGATAACTCACTTAAGAATAGCTATTGCTTGGAGAGTCTCCCTTGGATGTATGCTCAGCAAAGCAGAAGCTGCGAGTATAAATTAGCTCCTGGGTCTCTGTGTGCACTCATCCTCCAGTGTTTTACAATCTATTTGTCCCTTCCAGAAGCAAGGACAATTTTAGGGAGTTTGTGTGACAGAAGCCTGCAAGGGGGGCTCTTGTCTTCTTTCTTTTCTCCATTCTTTCTTCTAGCACAGCTAGTTTTTCTCCATCTAATTTAATAGAGGGAAAAAAGAAGGTAATATGTCCCCTGGACAATTTTTCAGTTTCTCAGTTATACTATTTAATAACTTCATATTTCAGAATGGAGAAAAATTATCAGCAGACTATGCAAGCTTCGTATCCTCTTCTTTTCATCTGCATTTGCAAACACTTGTCAGGTTAAGAAAACAGCTTGTCCTCTACCAGCATTCTCACCAAGGTTGCTATGCTGTTGCCAGAGCTCATGACACTGGAGATGGACATAGCCCCAAAGACACCGAACTGCAGCTCTCAGCCAGTTCTGTGTTCTGCTCTCAGGCAGTCACCTCATTTGTGCTACCAAAGCCTGAGTGGGTCACTGAAGGACAAATTTGGAAAAGAGACTCAAGGCATGGAAGATACTATGAGGCCATTTTTTCTGTTGCTTTATTTAACTGCACACAGGCATTCAAGAACTGGCACAGTCCTGTCATTTTCATAGAAGTCTCGATGGCATTTATTGCCCTTTGATTCAGTTCTTTTTATTGTCATTCCCTTGAAACAAATGGTTTTTGGTTTTTTTTCCCTAGAGAAGTTAGTCCTCATCTACTGAGAGTGGCAGCCAATCTCAAAACCTGTCTTCGGTTATCTGAGAAAAGGCCAGTCTGATACATAACCTACCTGGTCAGACTTCCCGCTGTGAAGAGGATCTCCCTGGAATAGACAGGAAAGAGCCTCTGAACCTCTTCACATTGTACTGAACTTTAGGTTGGGCAGGATGAACTGACCCAAGCATAACTCAAAGAGTGATTCAGCCTCCAAGTTGTTTTTAACCTCAGTAGCTCAAGCAGCTACGGAATATGTCACAGTGGTCTGGGTTTTCATAAATAAATGAATTAACCACAAAATGTTTTACACATAGAAATTAACTAACAGTCTCAGGACTTAGCAGGTAATTAATCCTGGCATTGAATTCTATGTTGTGACAACACCAGGTCACAGATTTCTATTAAACATTTCTGAGTTTTGAAGTAAATGTTTTCTCCCAAGATGTGATTTCACAAGATGAAACTGGCTCACTTGTTCCCACTTCATGTGTTAAGTCAGGCAGTCCAGGAAATTCCCCAAGGATTCAGTTTTGCTCTCCTGTATACAAAGAAACTACAACTATCTTTTCATTGCGCCTTTCACAATCCCATATCCACACCACTGAAGATTAATGGGGTTGCACAGGTGTCACTGGTGTCATCATCTGAAGACAACCATGCAGAGATATGTTGAAGGCATAATAAAGACTGCAGAGACTCCATTACCAGAAATGAGACATGAAATAGTAAGAACAGAGACTGTCAGGAGCCTGGGGTCAATATGCTGAGCAGGCTGCCAAAGAGAAGAAAAACGAAAAAAAAGGGGAAAAAAAAAAAGGAGGGGAAAAAAAAGGAAAATCATATTTGTACTTGTAAGCTAAGCAAGTTTGAAGTGGAAATCAGTGAGCTGTATCAAACATGGAACCCTCCTGAGTCTCCTTCCCCTCTGCTTCTTCCAGGAGAGTGCTGTGTTTCTGGCTTTCCCAAGACTAAAATTCTAAGCAAGACTATGAACCTCATTTGAAATCAGAGTGTACCTCTGGGATGATGTTCTGCATATTCAATACACATATTCAAGTGCGATGCTCACTGCTCGTGACTGGAGGATTCCACTTCATAAGTCTGAAGAGCAAGCCTGGATGTTTTGTGTATATACAGTTTACAAGCTGCCATATTTTCTTCCATGCAATAATTACATAAAAACATTATTGAATACTTGGAGCGATGACTATTTTGCAGCTAATGGGTCTGGCTCATATGTCCTCTGCAAAGCCAAATTTGGAATCACTGAATATTTGCAAAACTTCCTTTGTTTACTGTCCAATTCTGCATAGCAGCAGTAGTTTTAAACAACATATTGCAACCACTTCTCTACTTCCTCGCCATTCATTTTTCTCAGAAATTAAAGACAGCAGTGTATCGTTAATGTTTATTATGTAAGAAATTTAAATTATCCAGATACAAACATATTTTGAGCCCTGCTGTTATATGTGCAACGGCATAATCAGTAATTCAAATTCAGGGAATAAATACAATGCCATAAAACATAGATATAGATATATATATATTAATGTGAAAAATGTGTGCTCTTCAGATATAACTTTGATTTAATATCTGGTTTGGCACTGTATGTTACTGAGTTGGGTTCATACAGTTACCAATAGCTGTGATAGCTAAATGCTTAAACTACTGACACTTTCTCTGTGTAACAGCACATGCAAGAAGACACCAGCTTTTGTTTATTAGGTTGACACAGACAGATTCAGGAAGTATAATAACACTATGTACAGCAGCAGTGCAGCTCCAAAAGGGATCCTAATGTACCTAGACAGAGGTATCAATTTAAGATGACTGTAACATGACTGCTATTTTACAATAATGCCAGAACCTCCTCCTATGTCACCCGTAATGCCACAATGAATTTGTTCTTGTTATTTATGCAAAAACAGTTGCAATACAGCCAATAATGAACCTCCACTTGCATAAAAAGGGACAATAATTTTAGTCAGATAGTCTGCGTACACAGTAGGTCTAAGGTTCTCCTTACATCTCCCTAAATCAGGTGGCCCGAGGAAGCATTGTTGCTTTGTCAAGGTCAAAAACAAAGCGCGAGGATTCACTCCATCTAGGGGTGTGGGTATCACAGCTCTGAGTAACAGCAGGCTTTTAAGCACCCTTGCACCAAACAGAACCTGAACAACCAAACTGGTGCAGTGGTTCCCTGTGTAGTGCAACAGAAGAACTAGCAATGCTCTCAGAAAATCTATGTCATTAGGCCCTGCAGTGATTCACACAGGGCTGAAGTCTTTAACTGTGAATCTTGCCTGTGCTTGAACATAAGGCAGATACTGACAGACCTGGTGTGCTGACCACCAAAATGTATATGGGCGGGACCCAAACCAGGCTTTCAGAACTTGTGACACTTCTATTCCATAATCTCTGAAGTGGCAAAAAGATTTTGAGAGGTCTGGAATTAAACCCTACCGAGTATTTTGACAGATCTCACGACAAACTTTTTCAATTACCTTTCTCTTGTGGATCTTGCTTGAATTCTTGCATCCTTCTGTCTTGTAGCATCTCCTCCTCAGGTTCTCCACCTGTAAAATGAAAGGCTCTGTCAGTTGAGGGTGCTGTGATGCCCTTGTAAAGCTCTGTACATTACCTAAATGGGCATGCCAAGTATGAACGGGTTGGATCCAGACCTTGCTTCCCTGTGAGGAGGAGCCCAGACAAAACTCATCAGTGTGCTCAACAGAAGCAAAATTCTGCTTACCTGAGGAGACAAAATCAGAAACTCCTCAGGCCAGAAATTTCAGATGGACATCAACCTAATCGAAACGACTATTCATCAACTGTTTGAGTGAAGTGCAGAAGGTTTTGATCTGGAGCATCATTCCAAATGCACTTGGTGGGTTAAGAATTGGTGTTCAGTATTCTCTGGAGTTCTTGACAGTTTACATGTTGCCAACTCAGAGCAGGTTGACATGCTGGTCCATCCCATGGAGAACCTGCCCCTTCTGCCAGAGTTGCGCAAAATCCCCTGCTTGGCTTTTGCTCTGCGTAGCGGGTTCCTGTGTCAACAGTGCTTGGATGGAACCAGCTGTGCTCAGGCCCCACCGCACCCCCTCCTTCCCTACACACACACACACATTCACACACACCAAGCACCTCACCACTGACTCAGCCACCCCATAACGCCATGGCCACGGCAGCACCTCCTTCCCAAGTGCACCAGAACTACCACCAGGACTGCAAAGCCGCCATCAACTGCCAGATCAACCTGGAGCCTCCTATAAAATTGCCTAATCAATCTAATCTCCTTCTATGACTGGATGACCCACCTGGTAGATGAAAGGAAGACTGCGGATATGGTCCACCTTAGACTTCAGCAAAGCATTTGACACAGTCTCCCACAGCATCTTCCTGGAAAAGCTGGCAGCCCATGGCTTGGACAAGCGTACCCTTCACTGGGTTAGAAACTGGCTGGATGACCAGGCGTAGAGAGTGTTTGTGAATGGTGCGGCATCCCCTTGGTGTCCAGTGACCAGTGGTGTCCCCCAGGGATCNCTGGAGTGGGTCCAGGGGAGAGTGACCAGACTGGTGAAGGGACTGGAGGGGAAGTCTTATGAGGAGAGGCTGAGGGAGCTGGGGTTGTTTAGCCTGGAAGAGAGAAGACTCAGAGGGGACCTTATCACTCTCTACAACTACCTGAAGGGAAGTTGTAGGCAGGTGGGGGCCAGGCTCTTCTCCCAGGCAAATTGTGACAGGACAAGAGGGTATGGCCTTAAGGTCCTCCAGGGCAGGTTTATGTTGGATGTTAGGAAGCACTTCCTCACAAAAAGGGTGATAGAACACTGGAATGTACTGCCCAGGGAGGTGGTGGAGTCGCCATCCCTGGAGGTGTTTAAGAAAAGATTGGATGCCGCACTTTAGCGGCACGATTTAGCTGATGTCATGGTGTTAGGTTGTTGGCTGGACTTGATGATCTCAGAGGTCTTTTCCAGCCATAATTATCCTGTGATTTCCAGTCTCTCAGCCAGTGAGTGGCTGACAGCACTAAGGATCACAGACACTCTTGCTTCTTTTCCATCCTCTGTGGGGACAAGCTCAGAGGAATGCTACTCTATTCAGATAAGCAGAAATAAGACATTTTCCTTCTCCTGCTGCCAACTTCCACACTCAGGAGATGCTAGCTGGCACAGGAGACTGGAAGCCCCTCCAGCACAGACAGAGGGATCGGCTGCCTGTCTTTGAACCTGTTTACCACCAAGCAATCTGCCTTCCCTCACACTGCCCCTTCCATTTATTCTTTGAAATATTGCCCCTTTGTTAGTTTTAAGAGCATACCTTGTATGCCCTGCAAGAACAAGGATCTGACATCAGAGAACTTGGTCTGCAGCTACAGAGTTAGCACATTAAAATATCAATGGAGTATCACTCTAGAAGCATTCAAATTTTCAAAACAGAACTGCAGAATAACCTGGTATCGGACTCCCAGAAGAGTTAACAGATAGAAACTGTATCTCTATTAGTACCTCTATGTGGTAAAAATCATATCTCTATTAGTTATTAATTTTTTCACCAGCTCAAGACGTATCTTCGATACATTAAAACTTACTGTAGTTAAGCTCATTTAACTTTTAGTACAGAAAATGAGTAATGAGGATTTAAACTATATAGTTTCCAAAGTGGAAAAATAACTTAGTTATCTGACTAGGTTTCACTTTGAACTATGTAACAGTATTGTAATATTAAATTTATTTACTGCAGCAATCAGTACCTTGTACTACAAATAAAATAAATGGGCACAATCAAATTTAATTTCTTTGTATTTTTATTCTCTTAGTAGATTAACAGAACTATGTAAATCCATACAGGTCATACCTCTTTGACTGATCTTCAAGATTGAGGGGAGGGAGGTACCTAATTTTTAATGTAAATGTGGGGGGAAAAAAGCTTTCAGGAACTAGTATCTCTTCACAGATTCTGACCTGATTTGTACAATTGCTGAAATCAGGCCTTTATAGACTAAGAATACAATAATCATAAGATGAACTCTTCTGAAGATACCAAAATTCAAGCATGTATATCAGAAAGAATGAATCATGGGTTTCTGTCAGAATGGAGTTCATTTGCCTGTTGTATTAAAATGCAATCCAGTAATATACATACAGGATGGGGAGATGATGGATGACACCTACAGTAATCACTGAAAAACCTAATTGAAATAAGAATAGTTTAATATCGGAGTAGTATATTTCTAATCTAGTATTACTTTCTAAATATTCCTCACTAAATATTATAGACTACTTTAGACAGCCTCAAATACTTGCTTGCAATACAAGTCACAGACTATATACACTGGAGAAACTAAATTAGTTCAAGATATTTTTGATTAAACCCACATTTGTTCATCCAGTGTTTCCCATGGTTGCAAAGCAGATGTTTTAAATAAGGTAATTTAAATGTGTGTGAGAAGAAACATTTTGGCAATGGGAACTTTGCAAATCTGACTAGTAGGTACCACGATGTAGACTTTTCGAAATTAAGCAACAATCAATGCACTGGCAAATGCTGTATCACATAGATTGGAGGAGCCCCATGGTCGATCTTGTCTCTGTGATGAATGTATATACGTACAGAAACAGAGAAGTAAGAGCGAACAACCCCAGTATAGCATTCATTCATAATTAAAGCACAATTCTACTGTAAATGAAAAACCTTTTCCTTTAACTGAGCTACTACCTGTGCAAATTCATAGATGTGGTTGATTTCCCCAGTAGCAAAAATAAATGGCTATTCATTTTAAGTCCTGCTACCCCTGCAAAGCTAGAAGTCCTAGAAAAGTGAGCTGATTTCAATTCTGGCTTACCAGCACCTGCATAATCTGAGTTCTTGCTTCAAAATCTTCATGACTTTTGAGGCAGAAACCAGAAAAGGCTTAACTTTGGCCTTCTGACTACACCCAAAGCTTCCAAAGAGTAGCTATCATCTTTTCTTGTGTTTCTGACAATTAAACATATTAAATACCAAGTCACTGTGAGCAACATATATGCAAGCACATACCATATTTATACCATATAAAGGCAGAATCACAGCTTGAGATGAAGCACTGAAACATAAAAAGAGGAAGCAATTCCAGAATTAAGACTGCTCTCACTGATCCCTTCTCATATTTTAGCAAGTGCTCTCCATCCCCTGACTACTGATGGCATTTCTTTACACAAATTACCAAAGCCTAGTTTCATAATTCTGTGATCTCCAACAGCATTTTTAAGATTTATCTGATCTAGAAATGGCTAGGATCCTTGCCTTCTGCATGCTACTAAAATTAGGGGGGGGGAAGCTTCCACTAAAAATAGTACTCACAGAGAAACCAGGATTAAAGAAATAAATGTCCAAGTAGGGAAATCCTGTGCCCACTGAATTTAGAAGCATAATTATTATCAACTTTATGAAGTTGGGATTTAATTTTATATTTTAATTTATTTTTGATGTTACTGTAGCAATTTTTTTGCTGGTTTATGAGTCTGAAAAGTATAATAATTGGCACAGACCAAAACATTTCCCACACTTCTGTATGTCATGTCCTGTGTATTTACCAGGATTTGACTCCACGTATCCTGTAATGTTTTTGTGTTGGAAAACCTGGAATTATAATATTAATATCTTCAATGTTTTTGATGCACCTGCAGCCAAACCATAACAACATGTGGCACATCTCAAGTCCTAAAATTTGCAGCTTTAACATTTCTCTGAATGGAATAATTAGATAGCATCTTGTACACCTGCTGCAATGTTTTGCACATGAATTGTTTTAAACCCCCGTGAGATTCAAACAAGAATTTGACAGAGAAAAAAGGTAGTAATTTAAGTAAGTACAAAAATATAAATCGCTGCCTTACTTTTATCTTTTTGCGATCTGTGATATAAGAACAGTTACATCTACAATATTTGCTACTTTGGTTATGATTTCTGTCATTCAAATGGAGACAGAGCAAGAAAGAATGAAATCAACTCTTATTGTTCAATGTAAGCTGTCTGCATGGTAGTCTTAGAAAGGTAGTTAATAGAAAAATATTTTAAAAGGGCAGTTCTAATAATGAGAACTGAAACTTAATGAAAAAATGATATAAAATAATGTGTATGTAGTTCTGGCACAATTATTTAATTCTCCATACTGCAACATCTGAAAGCAACTAAAATACAGTGATCTTGAAGTTCTCTAAATAATGACTTGGATTTCTACCTTTCTTCTCCATTGTTACAGTCAGTCTCACTACAATTAATATACCTGTTGCCATTTTCCACTGTAGTTATAATTCTTATCTGTTCTAGTTATAATTCTTGTCACAGAGATGAAGAATTTGAAACCTTTTATGGATCAATTTAATATTCTGCATTTGGTTTTGCTGCTAATTCCACTTCTACATTCATCTACAAGCACAGCCTCATGAATACATATGTAAAGGTTCACTGAGTCAACCAAATGAAATATGGAATATTAACAAGATTAAACTCCTTTCTCCTTGCTCAATAGCATGTTACCTCATATCACTTGCAGACATGCCAATAGTTATAAATCATGCTGTGACACACATAAGAAAGACGGAAATCAGCTGAAAACAAAAAATATCTTCAGTGTGCTTTTGAAGTAATGTTAAAGACATTCTTAGATGCCTGCAAGTGGAATTAGACCGTGATATGCGTGCGTATCTCACTAACCATGGAAGAGATTATCTCAATGCATTATATTTTAATGGCACAATTATGTAATGCAGATAACTGCATCCCAAAATGGCACTGAAGTCCATGAATTCTAGAAATAACTGTCGTCTCTGCATATTGCTACATATATACCCCAAGCTGTAGGTTTGAACCTCGCAACAAGCAGAGTTACCCAGTAGCACTAAGAAAACCCCAAAGAACATTCCTCAGTGACTTACGGATGATCTGCCAAAATCTCAGCCATGGTCCCAGGTAATTATTACAGAATCTGGCCTTGTATTCTCACAGCATTTGGTAAGCCTGGCATCTCAAAATGACAGATATCAGCATCAGCATTTTCTTGTTACATTTGTCAACATATTTGAGAAATTTAGATCCTTGAGGAAAATCAGTTTCACTATTGATAAATTAAGGACTTGCCTACCCTATACAGTGCTGAGATCCTAGGTCCTGTTCCCATTCTGCTGCCCACCCAACTGGTACAACATAGAGCAGAAAGAATTCATCATATTTCCTATATCAGACCGGAAGACATTTATTATCTTGGTTGCAGAGACATACTGCTGTGAAAATATAATTTCAAACTCTAGAAGGAATGCAGATGATGATGGATCAAAACTATGACTCCCCTTGTATGGTATGGCCTTACTCACAATTGCATCATAAACCCATCACTCCATGAATTCTCTAGAGGTACAGAATTAATAAGACCGCAATAAAATATCACTAGCAAGTTCCCACCCCTTTTCCCTCCAATACATGTTCATTAGGTATGAAGCACAAAGCAAACATAAGCACTAAAACACCGAGAAATACAAAATGTAGGCAGCCAATGGTAGATCTGCTCTAAATACAAATTTAACTGCCTGGGGTCAAACTCCCTTAACACTCTGCTTAACCCTCCACACAGAGTGGTCAATGCTCAGATAAATGTGCAACCAGTCAGCAGTTCCTTTTCTTCCCTTTGTTTAATGTGTGGCCTCAGGCTGGCTTTACTAAACACTGTTGTGCTCCGAATACAGATTATAAGTGTCAGAATGATTCATGTCTGTTTATTCATTTAAACAAACAACTAATTGTATATTGACATCTGGGTAAAAAACCTCACAGAAGCGTCCCTCATAATTTTAGCTCATTATTTTTAACATGAGAATCTTCACTGAGAAGTCAGTTTCTCAAAGAGATTTTCTCCTACTTCAGTACAACAAAGAAATTACCCAGGTCTTTCGGCTGTAAGAGAGGGACTTTTTAAACCTTGCTCATTTTTCCCTTAATTGGTAACTTTTATATAAGAATTCTGTACAACTACATAATACTTGCAAACATGAATGTGGGTCCTAAAACTCACAAAATTCTGCTGTTCCCATATTTCATAGACTCATTTTATCTTTCCCACCATCCCTCCTTACAGCAGTGCAGAATGAGCATACAAAATTCAATCCAACAAAATGACAGCTTTTGTATGGCTAACTAGATTTAATAGATGTCTGCAAATGTTTCAATGTTTTTATTTTTCTACTTAAAATGCCCTTTTTTTATATCCAGTTTGAGACATAGTCTCAGTGCTACCAACCAGTCAGAGAAGCATCTGCAGCATCTCTGCTGCATTATCAACTTTTATTTTACATGTATGCGGATCCATCCATCCAGTCATCTACACAACAAATGTAACTGATGTTTGTCATTTTTATTTCTATCTGAGGTTCATGACTTATTCAAAACTATTTTATAAAAATACTTTGTACTTCTACTCCTGCCAGACTGATAACTGCAGAAGGTGAATACAACAATATTGGTTTAACTTCTTTTTCTAACAGAAATAACATATATTGTAGGACTGCTATGTAAAAAAACCCCCAATGTATGAGATTCATATGTTATTCTATTTTTCTTCTTAGCAAGAACAGCACTGAGACTCATAGGCTGGGAAGTTTTCTCTTCCATTTCTACATATTATCTTTGTAGATAAAGCAACAATGTAGTGTTTTGAAAACCAGACCAGAGTAGGGCTGCAGTATGTAGTATTGCATCTGGATGCTATCCATTTTCAAGAAGTGCCATCTACATGACTGAATTTGCATCTAGTTTGGGGAGAAGCCAGCATATTTCCAACACTATTGACTTTAAACTTGGTTCTTTTTCTCTTCCTTTGCTTATGAAGGAATGTAGATTTATGAGAAGAAGCAGCTGTTCCGAATGCAATGTGTTTATCATCAACAAGATGGTCTATAGCAACTTGGACTTGCAGACAACTGGACTGGATTTCAGCTGTGTCTCTGCAGAACAACTGATGATCACAAAAATAATTCTACTTTCATGTGAAGTCTATCAGACCAGACAATTTAAAATGTTTTTTAAAAGCCAGGCTATTTTAACCACTTTGTAAAACGTCAATCTAGCAGATGGAGAAAGAAAACCCTGGCAAGAAAATAATGCAATGATTATGTAACTTTAAAATATGAAGGCTCCTTCATAGGAAAAATATCTGTTATGTGTACATATGTGTCTACGTTTCACAGAAAAAAAATAATTGAGTGCCTTTGTGCACGTCAGCATATAGTATAACAGTATAAGGGGTTTCATTTGAGAATGAATACAATGAGAATTAACTTGAGAATGAATAAAACAAATACTATTCCAAAAGTTAAACATGGTAACTCTCCTAGAAGTGTATGGTGATAGTTGTTTAATTCAAAAAGGCAATTGGCTGTATCTTCTTCTTTAGCTAGGGCATTTCTGAGTGGGACCAATAGCTCTCCTCAACAGTCATTTTATCAAAATGTCACTTTATCAAACCTGTCTTAAAATAGTTAATAGTTTACAAAAAGATCAGCCCACAGAAGGGGAAAGAATATTTGGTAGCACACCAACAGGGTCACAGAGACAAACTTCTTCCCTTCCTCCATCTCTCCTGCCCTCCCTTCCCTTCTTCCATCTCCTCTGCCATTTCCCATGTGATTGCACAGATCTAGTTGCCCTGGGAAACCACACTACAGAGTCTGTCAAACAGAAATATCGAGATTTATCCTTCCCTTGTGGAAAGCGCTTAGGTGTATGACTTAATGAACTGCTAGAAGGCAGCTAGGTGGTGTTATTTTCTGTTTCACAGAAGAATAAATATCACAAGCACCTTCCCCTCTACCTCCCAACAACTCCACAGTGAGAAAATGCAGGAAAAGTTCATTTAATGGTGAGAGACATTATCATCAAGGGAAAATAAAGCTCTAGAGTTACAATCCAAGGAGGAATATTTTCCCTTCTTCATGGTATAGCTGTGCCTGTGCTGGAAACTACACACTGGCAGGGCAGGGGCTTGGGCAGAGACCCTGGCACACCATCACCTCTTCTGTTCCACTGAGGCAACATCCATGGCTTGGTTTTGGCCACTATCAATTAGCACTTTCCAAAACAGCTCCTGAGCACAAGTCAGGCATTAGCACATTCCAGGGATAGTTCCCCTCGGGCAGCCTCAGTGCAGCCACTCTGTTTGAGCAGCTTAAAGGGTTCCGCTCCATGAACTTGTGTGGTATTATGCCTTTTGGCTTCTGGGTGCAAAATAGCCTGAAATTTTTTTTTATTTTATTTTTTTTTTGATAGAAGTACAGATGTAGACTTTAAGTTCAACTCCTGAGGCTGCAGAGATGCCGTAAGTAACACGTTTAGAAAGGTCTCTTCTAATACAGGTCAAGTAAAGCAATTTGCACTTTACTGACTGTTTTCAGAAGGGTATTTTAAGCAATAGCTGCACTACTGAGATTTTAAGCTCAAAAAAACCCCAAGCCAAAACCTGTGTCAATCAGGCACATGTCATAAAGCTAGTTCATTTGAAACTCATATTTCTTTGAAACGTGAATCTTACAAAGCATCTTAAATCTTGGCTTCAGTCAAAATTTCAAATGGCACTTCCCCTTCATCGAGGTTTTAAGTATTTATCATGAAATGTGCTTAACTTCGTATGCTTTTAAAGTCAGAATCAGCACATTTCATGGGGTTTAAGTAGCTGCATGTAAGACTCATAATCTTTGGGCTAGCACAGGCATGTCAGTTCCCCCTAAACAGTTGCACAGTTTATTTCAACTGAGTTGGTGTTGATTTTGGGTAGAATTGGAGATTAGCTGAAGGATCTTAATGTCAAATAGAATCCAACAATACTTTTTTTTTTCTCTTTTTTTTCTTTTTTTTAAAATAATTTTATGTATTTGAGAGTTCACAGATGCCAACATGTGGGGCAATAAATCAGAGTGCTACCTGCTAGCACCGTCATTATAAATGAGACTATGAGATTTGGTACAAATGCCGTCCTCAGAATCAGATAAAGATGCAAAGATCCCTACAGAGTGAGTAACAGGAAACATAGCAATTGAAATTAGTTCCCCAAATTTCCATTTCTAGCTGCAAAATATAGCAATTTAATATGAATGGATATCACTAGCAGTATTTTGCCAATTGTTTCTGAAAACAAGGGAAAGGGATGGAAAACAATCAGACACAAATATCTTGATCTATTTCCTGCAGTTCAAATAGGCACAGTTAATTAGTTGTATGTCTACAATCATTCTTAAACAATTTACAGAAAGGTTCTCTGTGGGACATAAAAACATTTCTCCTGACCAATATTATTAGGATTATATAGCTATTAAAATTAAATTTTACAAGAAGCTTTGCGTGTGTGCTCCCCAGGGAAATTTCAATAAAATGTCTGGCCACAGTTAACTCAGATAAAGCCAATTAAGGGAAAGCTTAAAAATACACTTCTCTCTCACACTAGAAACCAAACCCAAAATTGTCCAACCCAGACTCAGGGATTTAAGTACCTACTGTCTAAACACTGTGGTCAATAATTAAAAAGTCTAGATTCTAAAAGGAAGCTGTAGTGCCGTGAGTCTCAACAATGCCTTACACCTCACAGAAACTGATACTTCCACATGTTGAAAGTGAGACAACTCCAAAGCTACATGCAGTGCTTTTGGCTACAAAGAATCAATTCTGAGAGGAGACAGCATCTAAGAAAACTTAGGACATTGCTTTTTTTTCCAGAGTTCTTTGAACTGCATACACTACAATCACCACTATGTAATTTCTGCAAGCATGCTTCTGCAGATCTGTAAGGTAACATGTTGAACTATAACACAGCTTTAATGACAATACTAATGCAGATGTAGATTCATCAGATGTTAGCCTTGCTCTACACATTTGAAAAGCATTAGAAACAAGCACTGTGATTCATATATCCCATAGATAATATCCAGCACTTCACTGCACACACTAAGTCAAAGCTGTTTTGAAATACAAGACAATTGAAGGACTTTTTCCTAAACAATGCAGTATAAAATTATAAGCAAAATAAAAAATGAGAGTAAATAATTTTTAAGGACTGGTATTTCTCATGTTTTGCCATTAGCATCCAAATCCCAAACATAAGAAATATTAGATGTTTGGATGCAGGGTCTAAACCCCATTTAATTTCAATAGTGGGACACTGAAAAACTGTAGATTAGTGCTGAAATACAAGAAATAATTTCAGGAAGTTTTTTACTTTACATGATATACCAGCAACATTACAGAAAATCAGACGAGATGTCAGAAATTTAGGGGAAATTCACCTCTTGAATCTACACCCACATACATCCACTTGGTTTCATGAACCAACCATTCAGATATAAGACACTTAAATACATATTCCAATGTCTTGGTCATTTCTCAAATAGACTTGTCAAAAATTGTGACTCAGACAGACTCTGATTTTACAACAATAGAAAATGTAGCAATTAACTCTTCTGGCATCACAAAGCTCTGCTGGTTTTAAATAGAATCACGTGAGTTTAAGCATCTCTTTTTGCCAACAGAAGTATTTCAAGATATGGGAGAATCCATTAACTAAGAGCTCTGAAATTAACTATGAAACAAAAGTTCAACGCACCCAAATTTTAGATTGATTGGGAGATGATATTTGGATCTCTACTTGCCTCAGTTCTTTGTTTTAACTTCTGCCTCTCTTGTTCTCGTCCTATACTCAACAACAATTTTCTTCTACTAAATAGCATGCTGAAGTGTACAGAAAGGCCAAATTTGTTTCAGTGTAATTTAGTAAAAAAGCTGTTACTATGCATTAAGTGTCAAACATCAATCTTATTTTAATTCTTTTAATGTATTGTTTTTTAATGAAG
>WEIS01003689.1:4852-32336 GCA_013389965.1 Todus mexicanus | reverse complement strand
TGGAAGAATTCCTCCTTGTCCTGGCAGCCGCACACAGTACACATTACACTTTTTAAATTTCACTCTATAGCAGGGAAACAAAGTTATCAAAGAAGAAGCAGTTTAACAATCTAGGTACAGACGGAAAACACCATTGCCTCATTTCACCTGAACGGGCTTAGGCACTCGGTATGTAGGCTCTCATAGGGTTGTTCCTGAAGTTAAGATTTCTACATGATGCCAAGCAGGTGAATTCTCAATCTACTCTTGTATTATTACAGTGCTGTATGCAAGATTGCTTTCTTGAGCAAAGCGGAAGAAATTATCTCCCGCAGTGTGATTATCACTCCAGCAACGTCGAGCCCAAGAAATGCTCTCCACTGTCTCGAGAACATGCCTTCCTCATTTCGTGCTCCAACACACTCACTGGCAGCCAGTGATCCTCAGCCCCAAGCAGCTTCAGTTTAGTCTCCTTTTACAGAATCACAGAATGTGATTAGCCTGATGTCCACAGTCTCCCATCCTCTACTGCTTTTGCTCCATACAGAGGCTTATTTGGCCTGAAAGAGTTTGGCCTCTGGATCTAAGGTCTCCCATTGCCACCTCTCCATGCAACATCCCACATTAACCCCAAAGGAGGCTAATAAGCTGCAGCTCCCACACTTTAAGCATCAGCAGACCTGCTGGCAGACCTTACACATTTTCATGCAGTATCGTACACGCAAATGAAGGAGCTTTTGAGACAACTCGCTGTCAGGTTTAGCGTAGCTTCTCACATCAACCAGAAGTCATTTATCTATTTATGTGCCATGGCTTATCAATATGTATGGGCTATATCCATTAACCTAAAAGGAATCTCCTGAGTCATCAAGCCTAGTTTCTTGCTATCTCAAGAATCTATCTCAATTCCACCATAAATTTACCAAAAGACATCTTACCACCAATCAAATTCTCTTGAACATCAAAGAAAAATTAGTCATTTAGAAATCTTGTGCAAACTCATTACTCTATGTTCGTCTGTTAAGAAAGTCATCTCAAATCTACATAGGCTTCCAAATCAAATATCTAGCAGCATTTTTACCATTTTATTAGCCCGCATTTCATCCAGGGTAAGGAGAAATGGGCCATTGTACACAATCCAGTGTGTGCCTCATTAGCACTACTCAGAACACTACAGTGTTGCATGTCACCTTGCTCAGGTAACTGAGAGGAAGTGCCTTTCTAGGGTTCCTCATACACATCCACTATTTTTGTGGGTTCAGCAAAAGAATGTTATTATCATGACTCCTTTCAGCCCAAGCAGGCATCACTCCATTATCAGTTTTCAGTTGCAGGAGGCTGAAACATTTTCCCTTCCCAGGTAGTGTCTGTGCTCTGGCATCAAAACTTCCTGCAGTCTGTTGAGTACCTTTTTTCCCCTTAAATCTTGCCTCAGGGGCCTGAATTGTAGGTAGGCTAAAATGGAAATGGTCTCAAGAGGTTCTTTTTCACTCTGGTAAATTCTGGGTTCCTTTTTAGTTTTCATGAACCGTCACAAGGGCTTTGCAATATTGGTAAAGCTGCTGTGATAGGATCTGAACCCTGTGTGTATCTGCTGAGACTATCTGGGGAGTTGGCTCAGTTTGCACACTTTTGCATTTCTTTCTGATGGTGGAAATTCCCTCTTTACTAATTGTGTGCCACAGGCAACTTTTACTGGCACAACTCACATCTCCGATTTCGTTTTCAGAAGGCCACCTTTACTTTCTCCACAATTTGTAAATATATCTATTCCTGATCCCAGGTGTAGCTTGTGCTAGGAAATGTACAAAGGAAGTTTTTGGGCGTTGCTGTGGAGCTGTTGGCAATGTCCCCTGAAGGACCATTCTTGGGTTTTTAGAAGCCTCTTCCAAGTATTGAGCTTGGATCTTAGAGGAAGAACCAAAAAAAACTTTGCTGGGTGCTGGAAGGAAGAAGAGAAGTGGAAGAACTTGCAGAAGTTCCCTTAGAGTTTGGAGAAATGTGGATGAGCGATCAAGTGGGAGGAGGCGATATTCCAGAAAGCAAAGAGTAGCCCTCATAAGTGCATTTTGAATGTGCCTATTATATGGTCCCAGATGCATGTAACCATCAAACCAGTGTAGTAGAGAATAAGTGCCAAGAATTCTCACTGCCTTTATTTCAGCTTCTTGTTTGACAATCATTTACTGTCTGCTTCTCAGTAGTCAGGCATTTATTCTCTCTACCACATTAATCCAGCAATGCTGTGAAAGGAAGGGCACAACTAGCCTAAGACCTTTTTTAAACTGACTTTTTAAGTCATTTTCCTTCAGCAAACCAAAAAGAAATAGACATGTGTGTGCAACACCCTCTCGTACAGATTCAAAACTGAACTGTATGACACCTGAGTGGAAAGTGTAGAGGCTCAATAAAGCACTTTGCAGTTACATACATTTCAAGAAGTATTACAATCAGTCAAATAAGTTTCTACAATTAAATCCCATTCTTCCTCTTTCAGTTCCTGAAGACCAGAAGAAGTGGCGAGTAGCTACACAGATCATCCAGGCATCTGTCTGCTACTCTTCTGACTGAGAAGCCTTTTTGTTGGTACAGCAAGTTTGTGCCCTCAGCTTTAGGGAGAGAAGAGAGAGAACCTTAAGTGTTCAGCAGCTCCAGGCTTCTAGACACTGACTGCAATGTTAAATACTGGAGTGCTCCGTGTTTGGGGCACAGAAAGAGAGCTACCATGGCTGTTTCTTAACAGTTTTCCATTCACAGCTCTGCATATTTCTGTTGATGTCTCAGTGACAGAGCTGGTATGACACTTTTCTGTTCTTAGCTGGAGCATTATGAAGTTTCATTCCCTTCAATTTGTATTCTGGAGTGAGCCTAAACCTGCTTCTTAATGGGGACTTTCCCTCTTTTAAAAGCTGCAATATTCTTCTTCCTCTTAGTGCCTTGCATCCTTTTGCATGAAGAGAGAAAAGCGTTATGGGGACATCTGGGTGCCATTTCCCACGTGGTATAAAAACTAGTGGTTTGAAGGTGCCAGAGGACTTGACCCCTGCTCGATTAGGTTTTTTGAGTCACCTCACAAGTTAGTTCTTAAGCAGTTAATGTCATTGTCCATCATCCCTGGGTGATAATCCATAGCTGAGCAGGGCAGAGGAGCGAAGGAGAAAGACTGAGGGTCATCCATCCACACAGAAATTATATCTTAATAACTTCCTTAAGCACTTGTGTTTCAATTCATGGGAAATTTCAACTATAATTCACCTGAGACACCTCCCAGATGTTTTTGTCTCCTATTGTTGTCAGAGCAGATGATTAATGAATCTCTGCTTGTTATGTAAAAATGAATAAGGCATTTGTTTCCTGATTTCTGTGAGGAGGAAGGGAGCTATCATAACTTGCTACAAACTATGTAGTTCTCAAGCACATTCCTATCTCATGCATTTTTCATTTTTAATGAAGTCCAGATCAACTCTTTGTCTATCAAACGTTCTTGCTCACTTGACAAAGGTCTACAGTTCTAGTGCAATTTCCTCCTTTTTCAACAGAGGCAAAATCCCCAGTCACATCTCCCCTTGCAGATAAATAGGGAGCTCATTTCTAGATAACTTAGTATCATCACATGAATCTATACATGTGAGTCCAAAACTCCTGCACATTTCAGTTTCAAGGACTAGTCAGGTTGCTATGAAGTCTCTTAGGTGCCTCAGCTTAAGCAAAACCCCTACTTTCTGTCTTTGTCCCATTTTCCACATTATTCGAAGGACTTTTCCTTAAGTGCTTGCAATGCTTATCCCAGGATTATTTTATATTTCAAACAAGCCTCCTGACTGTGACTAATTTTGTCACAGTAGTAGTATTTACCTCTATTGCTCCTCTGTGCTTTTTCTGACTGCCAGCTTCCTGGTCTAAATCAAATTTAACACTTCTTTCCGACTGCTTCAAGCACCATGAAACAGATGAGAATCCTTTTCCACCCAGTTTGGCACAGCCCTGCACTGAAAGCACTGACTGTGACAGCGTCCTCCACTCCTTGCTTTCACAGGAGTTTCCTCTTCTCTTGCCAGTGCAAGCTCTGTGATGAATATCACAGGCTTCTAAAAACCAGACTTGTCAAAACTCCCACGCTGAGCTCTGCAGCCTGCCTCCAGCTACATTTGCCTGTTAAACTACGCTGCAATTCCTCTGTCACTCTCTTGTCCGATACACCAAGGATCAGGCTGGTCTTATCCTCACCCACTCAGCCCCATGCAGAGGAGAGCCGGCCATGTCGCGCTGTAAGACATAACGCTCAAGTCAACAGTCCGTCAGACAAGCTCCTCATCTGACTCTTCCTGACCAAGTACTTGGCACTATTGGACATATGTGCTGCAGCTCAATCAAGCCTTGGAAGAAGCGTGGCCTGAACCTGAGCTGGCTTCTTACGGATCAGGAAAAAATATGCTGCTGATGCTCAAATCCAGCTGAGCATTTATTAATTGCTCCTATATGAGATCCCCTTATAGTCTGTAATCATAGAATCAGTCTTCTAATCAGCAACGCTGCATTTCTAAGAATGCAGCACCTGATTCGGTGGGAACAAAGTTGATAGGACACTTTGTTTTCACTTTGTGGCCAGCCATGGTATGCAGGTCTTCCGCACGATCTAAGTCTTTAGCAGCTTTGAGTTAGCTGGATGCTAAAGCAAGCAGGAGCGAAAGCCGGGGCAGCTGACTCAAGCTGGCCAACAGAAGTATTCCGTAACATCAATGTCATGCACGCTAGAAATTGGAAAGTTTGCAAGGGACGGTCTCTTCGCTTGGTGGCCGCCATCCCTGGAGGGTCTCATCATTCTTCTCCCAAACCCTACTCTCCTGTTTGCTGCGACCATCCTGCTTTCTCTAGAGCTGTGGTGCTTGCAGTGTCTGACATCCAGCATTCGCTGCTGGGAGTGCACAGCCTGCGACCACTACATGGGCTGAGTATAACTCTGTGTACGTTATATTGGTATTACTATTAATATTAGGGGGGTTAATTAGTAAATCCATCTCCATTTCAACCCACAGGTCTTACTTTTTCCCAATTCCCCTTCTCGGGAGATTGAGGGAGGGGGAGTCATGAGTGATAGAACAGCTGACAGAACATAGACAGCAATCTATCCTACCTTCGACATTCAGCCTGAACAGATGCAAACAAGGAAAGATTTTCAAAGAATGAAAAGGAAGTGGGTTTGATTTTCTAATCAAGCATCGATTGCTTAATGTCACTAACACGGAATGTAAGGGTGCTTTTTCAACCTTCAAAGCATGCTTGCTTTTCCAAGCAGACAGCTCTAGTCAATAGATTAAAAAACAAGGAATGACAAGTTCATATCAGAAAAAACAAAAAAAACCAAAAAAAACAATGTCAGGCACAGTCTGCTAAAAACTTCTTTTTTTTTCCTCTAAGTGAGAATTCTGCTTGAAAGAGTATTTGAGATTTTTGTGCCTCTCTGAATTCAAATTGATTTTCTTACCCACAGAGCCCTTTCCACACAGGGTTAAATAACAACATAATTTGTCTTTTATTTGATCAAAGTTTAATCAAACAGTAACCATGGGGACGTGAAGATGCAAAAAAATCAAACACCATGCATAATACCTCTTAATAGAGGTTCAGCAACCGTAAAAACAAAAAGACTGTCACTGTTTCTAGGTTCCTTGATCCAAACAGATGGAAACACAAGATTGTATCTTCATTGGCAATGCCACAAGATTGCAACTAGAAGAATACCTGGGCATGTGCTATTCTATAGAAAACAATTAATTTTTACTAATTGCTGTGCTTTCCTGAAGGAGGGAAAGGCACTTCCCATTTTTTATTGCGTGCCCTGGGTTCTTAAAAAATAAAGACAACTCTCTATGAAGGACAGAGGTTTGAGTCACACACCGAGGGCCAAATCCTGCGGTCCTTACTCGAAGGAAAACATCTCCTTACTGCTTTAGGAGCCGAGACTGATGACCTGACCTCGCGTTCACCGCACAAACACACGGAGAAACACAGAAATCGTCAAGCTTCATACTGAAAACAGAACCACAGACTCAGCAAACAAGCAGCACATAATTATTTGCTCAATTACTCTTGGAGAACAACATCCCATTACCCTTGAGCTGGCAAGGCAAGGACAGTGCTCAGTTCTGATTTTTTTAAAGTGTTTTTTTTCCATAGGTTTATAATATTGCCAAAAGTTGTCAGAACACTATGCGGACAGCAAATTCCGCTTTCTCACTTCGAAATATTAAAAAAAGAAAAGGAAAAAAAAAAAAAGAAAGAAAAAGAAGGCAAAATTTTAGTATGGACAAAATAATGTATATTACTAAGGTAGCACCTCAAAAAAACCCTTAACCACAATAGCTTGGAATTTTTCCAAAACTACTCGGTCTGAGCCAGGTATCTAGTGTGGAAAATTACAGTCCAAATGGTTAAGAATTGTTAGAAGCAGCTGAAAACAGCTTTTCCCTGAAGGAAAGAACTGGGTAAACTTACTGATAGGCAGAGCAACAAGTTCTGCATAAAATAATAATGCAAAAAGAATATCAAGTAAACAACACTTTCACTGACATTGGCCCTATCTTCTGCTGAGGTGAGCGGTAACTGCTTAACGACTGACTCTAGCCACTCAAGTAATAAATCTGAATAGACGTCTTTCTCTTAGAGGAGTTTGGGAGATTTTGTTGTCCCCCCTGATGCAGACACCATCTCTTACTTCGCTCTCCTCCACAACAGCAGAGGGTACATGAAACGTGCCACCACATAGCTCAGTCTCATTAGCAGCTGTAGCCTGGCAGCAATTTAGCCCCTTGATTTTGAGGTGAGGGGCAGCGTGACAGAGTCA
The DNA here is from genome assembly GCA_013389965.1 of Todus mexicanus. NCBI lineage: Eukaryota > Metazoa > Chordata > Aves > Coraciiformes > Todidae > Todus > Todus mexicanus. The sequence goes on along the minus strand of WEIS01003689.1, from coordinate 25,513 downwards.
GGCAATTTAGTTTAATTGTGCGAGGTGTGCGCCCAAGCTGCACCCTTCTGCCCTGGCTCTTGTCGTCCCCTGCTCCCACACCACACAGAAAGGAGTTGCTGCTCTGAGAAGATCTGACACACATCACCGTCAGGCAGCTCTTTGCCTTTCATTCTGCTATTTATTAACTGATGCCCGCAGATAATTCCAATGTACTCTGGCCTCATTACGAGAAGGCAGCCTCTCAGTTCAGTCATTTCCCAAGATGAAAGGAAACAAGGAAAGAAGAGGAGAAAGCAATTTCTGTACTTCAGGCACTGCACCAGGGCTAGAGAAACTTGGGCTGCTTTCACAGCTACCACACAAGGTGCCCACGGGCAGGAGGGTGTCTGGCCTTTCTCAGGATGCACCTCAGCCTGCCTCCCGTAATGCCTTGGTGGTACCACACCCATAGTTTTCTCTCTTCCCTTCTGAGCTGGGCACTGTCTTAGTTGTGCTTGGCCACCCCACTGCTATGAAGATATGGATTTAGCACAACTGCAACACCAACAATTATAAAGAGATAGAATTATTACTGATTTAAAAGCCAGGCTTTTACTTCTGCCTGTTTTCTTTCTGTTGCCCACTCGATAAGCCTCAAGTCCAGCCTCCTCCAGGCAGCTGGCCAGAAGATCAGACTGCAGAAGGCCAGAAGTGACCATCACCTTCTCCTTCTGACCTGGCCTCCTCCACTACACTAATGGCAGAACTCTCTCCCTGTAATTTCTAAGCTGATCTCAAAGAAATTGTGAGTTAAATACAGTCCAGGGGTGGGGGAAGTTAAAAAAAAAAAAAAAAAAGGATTATTTTTACCTTTCCCAACCTAGGAGTCTTTAAAATAAAAATAAAAAGTAGGGATACTCTTCCTGGAAAAGCAGCAGCCTTTAACAGCTACCTTTTTCTGTTCAAATCCAGAACAATGACTTGTGAAAATAAAAACCCTGGAGCCGAGCGAGACCTGCCATGTTTCCAGAAGCTGAGCTCACAGCAGAGGCTAAACTTCAGCCCTCACAGCCTCACTTGAGGCAGCTGAGTCCATACCCTGTCCTGTGGCGTCCTTCCTCCCCTTGTGCCCTCCTGGCATTGTAAGGCTCTTCTGTTAAGCATGAGTAATGAACCAGCCTGGGTTAAAAATAACCAACTTTTCCCCTTCAGCTTCTTTTTTTTTTTAAACCAGATCATCCTCACAAATCCAGTCCATAAAGTAGCTTTGCAAATCATTCATCTAGCAGAAGAGCTGCTGCCCAAGTGCAAGGGCACAGCAAGTAGTCCTGGGCTTAACACAGCATTTGCTGGTGATCCCTTCTCAAGAAACCATTCCTACCTGCAAAACCCCACAGGTTAGCCTGATGGGAGAAGTGTAGGGCACCTGGTCAGAGGAGAAACTGTTCTCCACTGCTTGTTGTTGCTTCTTTATTAAGGCCATTACTCGCAAATATCCTTGTCTTCATCTAATTCTGCACCTAACGTGAAAGCCAGACTCCATGCATGTGTTCAGACCCTCCTTGCATCCACATTACACGAACACAGCTGCAGCTTTTGGGGAACGTCAGGTCCCACAGCCACCCTTAGGAAGGATTCAAGTCCATACTTTCCTGCATGGCACTGCCCAGCAGGTGTGCTGGCTGTATTTCCCTATCCAAGCTACTCATCTGCATCCCACCTGCGCTTCCACATGCTCTAAGGCCTTTGCTGGGAAGGCAGAGGGGATTTACTGGCAGCCAGAGCCCTGCCTGCCCAGAGTACCTGTGCCAAGGCTAGACATCTGCGGAGCCGCGCTGGGGGATGTGATAAGCGGGAGCCTGTTTTCTGGCTCCTGTGATCATTACAAACGTGACTCCTCATCTCTTCATGCTTATTACGTCGCAGTACCACCTCCTGGTTCCCTCTTATGAAAGCTCGTGACAGTCTTTCGTTAATGTCAGGGCACATATTCTGTAACTCTCCTTTGGTTTTATCCGCAGGCAATTATTAAATCGCCTCTCTCTTATCTCTCCGTTCCTCCACTGCTAAATATGTCACCCATCCCCATATCTGCCCAGCCATACTGGCTTACTACTTCTCCTTCCTTTCAGTCATGTATCAGCACTATCTGCTCTATGCAGCAAAACTAGGGGAAATCCAGACCACGGGGCTTTTATTTTTTTCCCCCATTTGCCATTTCACCTTGAGGCCTTTGCTACGTCTACTTGCAGTAAATCAAACCCTTTCTCACTGTATAAGCATCACTTTGCTGGAACAATCTCTGGGACTGATGGATGCCCTATCGCTTTTGCATAATGCCCTTCTCAGAGCCTGCACAAAGTACTTTGTTATCCGATGGGAGGCCAATTTAGGTATCTTCTGTCATACAAATATCTGTCATACTTCAGAGGTATGTTGTAGACCTTCATCTGAAAGCAGCTGTGCTGGCAACCCAGAACTGATACTGCTTCAGCTAATTTTACAGGAGAGGTTGTTTTGTTCTGGCCAGAAAGAATATCCAACAACCACCACCTGGTATAATTGCTTGTTCTTCCCTACAACAGCACTGCTTCTTCAAAAATCCTATTTTTCTATTCACACCCTCTTTATATTTTTCTGAGGTGAGGCAGAACGCAAGACTTCCATCTCAGTTTTATAAATGTCCCACTATTTTTATTTTACTCTTTAATCCTATGTCATAAAAGACCAGGCAGCAGCATTTGTCCTGGAAGTCATTAATCCATTATTCTTAGATATACAGCAAATGCACTGACTGTGCTGGAGGGTAATTGCTCACACCGAAATAGTCTTTCATGTACATTCCTTGTTAGAAATATATTCAGCTCTAGTTCCTATACTCAATCCCAAGATGTACCAAGTGAGCATAGTTTAGTAAGCTCTACTCAGCCTCCAAGTTTTGAAAATGAATAAATTTCAGAACAAGGTACTGATTAATTTCAGCTGGGATTTACAGTGGCTTTATTGCACCCAGAGCTCCTTAAGCTGCACTTAACTTTGGAATACCTGCAGTCGGTGCAGACCCTTTCATAAATTCCACAGATGAAATTATGCTCTGCTTTTACAATTTATCCAAGTGCTTCTTGCCAGGCTTTTGCAGCACATGTACCTCTGCTGTGGTTCAACCCAAGGTGGCAACTAAGCTCCACGCTGCTGCTCGCTCACTCCGTTCCAGTGGGATGGGGAGAGAACTGGAAGAGCAAAAGTGAGAAAACTCATGGTTTGAGATGACAGTTTAATGGGTAAAGCAAAAGCTTCACATGCAAGCAAAGCAAAACAAGGAATTCATGCACTACTTCCCATCAGCAGGCAGGTGTTCAGCCATCTCCACGAAAACTGGGCTCCACCACACATAACGATTACGTGGGAAGACAAATACCTTCTCTCTGAACATCCACTCCTTCCTTCTTCTTCCCCCACCTTTTATTGTTGAGCATGATGTCATACAGTATGGCATATCCCTTCTGTCAGTTGGGGTCAGCTGTCCCAGCTTTGTTCCCCCCCAGCTTCTTGCGCATCCCCAGCCTACCCACTGGTGGGGTGAGAAGCAGAGAAGGCCTTGACGCTGTGTAAGCACCGCTCAGCACTAACGAAAACATCCCTGTGTTATCAACTCTCTTTCCAGCACAAACCCAAAGCATAGCCCCCATACCAGCTACTATGAAGAAAATTAACTCTACCCCAGCCAAAACCAGCCCAACCACAGACCTAGATTTGAGAAAATCAGAAATGAGTTAATCTTTATTTGACTGTACTAAATACAGCTCAGCATTTTTCTTCTTGATATTCCTTGCATCCAGCATGTTTGGATTCAACTTCTACCTAATTACCATGACCTCTGAATACCTTTGGACAAGTTACCCTAAGAGGAAGGCTGCTTCAGCTTGGCTTTTTGCTGTGATGTTGTAAAATCATACTCATTTACCTTAAGCTTGACCTAGGACATTTCTGTTGTCCACCACCTCCTGGACCCTTGAAAATCAAGAGCTTTCCTAATCCTACATCTACCTCCATTTTCAGTACTGTACTGTGAATCCTTACTTTGACAACATATAGGCATACTGTCCCTCTTTACACATGTACGGTCCTGGGGAGCAACACTGTACCTTTTTAGCCAAGGAACACTCTTCTGCCAAGCATCTCTGGTTTTGCATCTTGGCTGAGTGGCAAACAGGGTCGCTTCAGCCCTGGACCAGCTGCTCCAAACTGCAGCTTTTCCTAAACGTGCTACTAAAACACCTAAGTGCTAAGCTCCGACTCCTAAATTACACGTTTTCACCCATTCTTCTAGAGCCCATAGAATATCCTGACCCATATTGGGCCCCCACACCACCTTTTTTTTCATTTTAAATCCTCTTACCAAGGCCTTCATGAAGCCAGCAATGTTCCAGTGTTGGAGCCTTGTGTGGGTGGTTTCAGCTAGAGCTGTCTCCCTACCTCCTGCTAGCAACAGCTCCTTTTTCTACACAGGGCACTTAATTCTCTCTCAATTCCAAGCAGATTAGCCCAAACTCCAAATGTTATCTTCCTTTAAATAAAAAAAAAATAAGAAAATCACCAGGCTACTAGCAGGCAGTTTGGTGAGCTTGTCAGAACTAATTCCTGTCTCATGTGGTTTGTGACACTAATCTTGGGCTGCTCTGTTAAAAGCTGTTGCAGGCACATAAAAAAGGAGTACATCTTTATACTTCATTCCCCTCCAAACTCACTGATCTTGAAGAAGACATATCTTTAGCTTTAGAAACCCATCTTTTCCACTCCATGAGCAGGTAGCAGCTCTTTCTCTGGCTGCGTCTTCCAAAGCAGGGGTTTCTTCCATTTGCATGCCAGGGCCATTCTCACAGCATTTAATCAATCAGCCACAATCACACCAGGTTCAATCAATATCTGCCTCTCTCTAATCCCAGATATTGAATGTTCTCACCTCCTATCCTTCCAGTTTCTCCTGCTGCAACACAAGCCCTACACACATTACATGTGTATTTCCTTGTCTTCTTCACAATCGTTGCCTTTTTATTGACAATTTCCTAAGTGTTTGTGTAAGACACTACAAAGAATTTGGCAGATGTTTTGCTTGCATTAAAAGAGAAAGTGGTAAGCAATACTATCATTACTTCATGGGAAAATCATATATAATCATTTCAAACTTTTAAGCAATGCTTTTTTAATGGGTTTTTTTCTTACTCAATAGAAGCAGGTGGAGTAAAGGCCTCCGTTTCTCTGCTGACCACATTCCACATGAAAGCAAAAGTTTGGCTGAGCTTTTCCTCATATAGGCTGTATTTTGTGTGCAGATAACGGCATTGAGCGTGTCCCCTAAACCACAAGCAGAAGAGACTGAAGTAACCCCCTCCCAGGTTCCGGAGCAAGGTATCCACTCTTTCATTTTTTCTGTGCAAAAACGCACAGAATCATAGAATCATTAAGGCTGGAAAAGCCCTCTTAGATCATCGAGTCCAGCCTACGACCTACCACCACCAGTCATCTGCATTCAAGAAGTTTGCAGTAAGCTCAGTTGCTACCTACCTGTTAATACATTTGTGGTCGAACAGGAAAAAGTAGGTTTCTGAAATCGCTACCACCATGATGGCAAGACAAATTCCTGTGCTGAGCGGGAGGTTCTACTGACCCCACCACCAGGCACGACATTCTTGTTCCAGCAGAACCAGTCACAACCTTTTCACTGAAACTAAGCAAAGCAACACAATGCAGATCATGCCTGAAGAATTCAAAACTACATCCACTGAAAGTTTTGGGGTCTTTTTGTTTCTTTTTTTTCTCAATCACAAATAGGATATGCTTGCTTTTCTAGATGCTCAGCATGTTGCTCCCTCTGCATTGTTTAAGGTTATATTATTAGCAAAACCCAGGTGCAAACACTTCAGCTCCCTTGGCCAAAGAAGCCCTACAGCTGTCCATGATAGAGCAGCCTCCACTTTCATAAACTTCTGGCTCAGCTAGAGGATACAGGTTTAGGCATCACCTGATACAGAAAGGTCTTGAATGGGAATTGGCTGCATTGATGAAGACAACATGTGATGTAGGATGAACTTTTCAAAAGGCCTCAGCAGCAGTGTAACTCTGCTTCCCCAGCCCGCCACCTTTAACTTAAAAGGATCCAAACACTTGGAAGAACTCTTCTATAGGATTTCTAGCTAAATATGTTTAATATAAGATGTTGCATTTTCTTTCAGGAGCCATAAGGAACAAACATCTCGTGATAAATAATTGCATAAATGGTGACACGAATTTCCATATTTATTATGTTAGCAGTTCATCAGTTAAAACATCTCCATTGACACCTAGCACATTTCCTTTGGCTGCCAGCACAATAAACGTCATCTGTGATGCAAGAGCAAACCTATCTCTCATCGATTTTCATGTCAATAAAATTAAAACGTAGCAGATCTACATCTACAGCTTCTGCCTCCAGGTGAACTTGTGCACAAGGGAGCTTACTTTCATCCTGCAATTGGCTGTTAATTAGGTATGTTATACTAAGTAGAACATAAGGCAGAAAGAAAACCTTACTTTTTAATTAATTCTGAAAATTCTGTATCTTTAAGTCCACAGCTTGAATTAAAACATACACAGGAGAAGGAAAAGCTTTCTTTGATAAATTCCAGACTACTCTGATGAGTATTTTTAATGAGCTGAAGCAAAGCACATGAATAGTTAAGATCTGAATTTACACTTTGGGGCATAAATCCACCATTATATATAATCTTTGGTAGTGTCTCAATGGTTGAAGAATATTTTTGCTACTGTTATATAGTGGTCACGTCAGCAAGGAAGAGCCTGAAATGATTTCAAAATAGCAAGCTGCAATCAAGTGAAATTGTTATAGAAAATAAAACATCTTCGGAGAATATGGCATGTGTCTCCAGCACAACGTAGGATGGTCATGGGCTCTAAACAGTACCTTCCCTATGGCTCGAGCAGCTTGTCACTTTTGCTTTCTACTGCAGGTCTCAAATGGGAACACTAAGGGGAATATGATTTTTTTATATATATATAATCTAAAATAGAGAAAGGGAAGAATACTAGTTAAGTCTGTTCTGGAGGTTGTGATAGACAACACACCAGAAAGAAGGTGCCTGCAAAGTGTGGAGAGGCAAGAATAGAGTAAGAGTCAAAGAAAATGGATCAAGAAGAGAAGGAAGCAGTATGGAGGATCAACATCCTTTAAAAAAACCCCAACATTCATATGTTTTTAGTATATAAATATGTTAAACTCACAACCACAGTTCAGTTATAGCTCCATTGTAAAACAGGAGCATTATGGTTTCTGTTAAGGTCGTAATACTGTGGGCAAGGAGTTCTATTTGTTTCTAAGTGCCAGCTCAGCAGATGTAAGCTGAATACCCTGGATCATTTCCCACATCTTGTTCCTCACTAGTGAGGCTCTCTCTGTCATTACCGAGATGCACATTCACTGGCTTGAGTGTGGTTGCAGAGCAGTCAGATAGGCTGTTGATGTTAAAGCAGTGGCACACCCCATCTCTCCAGCACAAATTTAGCTCAAGTCTTGCCCATTATTTTCAAACAGCATAGAAATCTTTAAAGTGGGTTGGTTTTGAGGATTTTTGAGGAGAAAATTCTGTTTAATGTAATAGTTAGGTAGCACACATAAGACCAAAACTAAGGCCCCACTACAGTAAGCATCCTAAATGTATCTTCTACGTTGATGTCAATGTAAGCAACATACGGCAACTGGCTCACGGGATGAGAACACATTATTGCAAGGCATTGCGGCCTCTCTTGCTGTGGTGGTTTATAAGAACTGTGTAAATAAACACCAAGAGAAAATAACTAAAAGTCCTTGATTTGGAGATTTCAGTACTTTACCAAAGACTCTGCAGGTACCAAAGAGTTTTCACACTGCCTTTCAACTAAAGATATCTTTTTCCTAGGATTATTTTTCCTGTGTGAGGGGGAAACTCAAATTCCAAACAATTACTTCAGACTTCCAGGAGGAGAGTGCTCAGGCTTTCTTCTTCATAAATGCATTAAAAATACCACACTTTGAGAAAAGACAATCAGAAGTCTGAAAGTACTTCCCCACGTATTTTCAAGGACATCAGCAGGCCGAGTGAATTTCAGCATGTGTATTTTGACACACTGAACTGCCACGTGCCCTTGTGACCTGAATTCTCAGAGATCCTCAATTTTACTTTAAGGATTTCAGGGAACTGTCTAGTATGCAAAGATATAATAGAAGAGGTATTTAACTTATTTGCTGGGTGTCCTGTTATTCAAGCTAACAGCAGAAAGTAATTTCAACAACACAGAAGTTTCCATTTCTTTGTAAACATGATCGCCCATCACCAGCACAATATACCAAAAATATTGTATTGATTTCTGCAAATGTTTCATACAGGCTCAGATCTTCAGGATACCAATTACTGCACATATTGCTCTTCTCTTCATTGCTGGCTTCAGAGCGGCAGTAAGGATTTCGCTGGCACACTTATGTGATATATAATCCCATAGTCTATCTGTTATATATGTGACTCAGAGTTTAACCGCCCAAGGCAGAGGTTTAGCAAAGATCTTTCCTACCACAGGGCTTGGATGTCAGGCAGAAGTCAGACCTAATCTGGTGTGTTTTCCATTTATGAACATTTTACCTTGCCCATCCTTTCCGGGATTAACAAAGCTCAGTGTCCATGCTTTCATCTCTGCCTCCACAGCCTCCTCACCCCTGGCAGTGGCACAGTTCATGACCAGTTCCTGCCTGCTGGGAAGACCTGGGATCTACTCCCAAACAGGAAAACCTGTGTAGTGACTGGAGAATTAATTATTTCCTTTTATTCAAACTTCAAGAGAAATTTTATGGATTTCTGAATCCTGTATATTGATCGTTTCTACCTGCATCATGTCTCTACCTGCCTTGTATTTACCACCTGGTCAATGCACCTCAAACTTCTCAAGTGGCTTCTAACAGAGAGGACTGCAGAGACTGATCCTCAAAGTCCCTGAGAACTTATAAACACTCTTGCTTATAAAAAACGCTGTCATTAAAAAAAAATGTTTTCTGCTCCAGCCAAGTCACATGAAGGCCACAATCTTCTGTCTCAGTTCCTTAAACTGAATTACTCCTCTGGCTTTCAATGAGCTTGCTTGATATCAGTGGCACACAGCTGATGTGGCCAGGCTCCCTTCCCATGTGCTGTAGCCAGGTGCCAGGCTGCTAGAGAATCCAGGACTGCGCCAGGCTGCTGTTTTAAACCTCAGCCACCTACTCACATCACAGCTAGATCCTAAAACCCAACCTGAAGGAGCTAAGCATCACTGCACTAACCCTATGTGAGATAAGGACTTCCCTGTTCCCCTGAGAGCCACCCCCATGTTACTCACATGTCCTGCTCCAGATCATAATTCCTTTCTCTTGTCCTGTATTGTTTTGTGCTTTCTTATATATTAAATAAGCCCGATGCGCTTCTTCCCTTACAGATTGGTGATACCCTGCAACAGCCTCCTTGTCTACCTGTCTTCTGTATCCTTCATTTTCTCACTAAAGTTTGCACTAGAAGTAAAACATTATACTACTGATGCACCTCCACAGCCACTTTCTCCTGCTCCAGAATCTGCAGGTGTTACTCACTCATGAGACTCCAGGAAGGACCCACTGCCCTGTCGCTGGCCATGGCATCCACAGCTGCACTGTGTCTCCAAGTAACCCTTTGATCTTCACAAAATAAGAAATGAGAGGTCAGCTGCTTCTGCTTCCCCACACCAAGCGCTTCTGGTGTGTCTTCCTAGAAAAATAGATTCCAAACACGTTAATTCTCTCTGGCTTAGAAAAACCCTACAAACCCCAAATTTGCCAGTAGTTTTGTTTTCCCTCTTATTTTTGTTATTTCTAGACAGTTTGTATTTTTTACCAAATTAACATATTGCTCATGGTTTTAGATTAATTTAAAACTCTGATCTTCTTAACACTGAAATTTCACATCTGCTAAAAATTATTACAGCAGCTTTAACCCTGCATGTAGTTTTAATTCTGTATTAAAACAAAACAAAGAAGTAAATCTGAGCTAATGAGTATGTCATCCATGCTGTTATGAATGAAAACCCACACAGTTATTTGGGACATACGTAACCAGTCTCGTAATTTTCAACACAGCAGGAATGTGACAATAATCTAGGGACAACTCCAGGAACTGTGATACAGGGACTTTTGCATCCCAGGACCTTCTTCCCCACTGGTGGCTGTTGTAGCAGGTTCCCAAACTGCAGACCCAACAAACCCTCTAAGCACAGAGGTTGCTTACCACACACAGCACCAAGCTGGTAGGTACGCTGAGGCATGACAATCATGTGTTCCTTCTTCATCTCAGCCCAGTTGGGCAGAAGGCCGCTGCCTTTGGGTTAGAATCTTGCTCCAGTAATAATAAGCATAGTCTCTTGCAGTCTGACAGCTACGTTCCCGATCCAGCTCTTAACATGTTCTCACACAAGCACAAATGTTTATCCCGCTTAGTTGCAATTCTTCTCCGGTTGGCAACTTCCTTTAGAGGCCCACATGTTCTCCTAGATCCTCATCATAACGTGGAGAGCTGAGGAAGCTTCTTCTTTCACTGCTCATCGGTGCTTATGTCAGGGCATAGCCAGGTCTCTGCCTCACCATATTTCATCTCAGATGGTGCCAGGCTACCACTTTTCACCAACAGGAGCACTTATTTGATATGGAACACGTTCGTCTGGCCATGAGCTGCTGCTTAGTGGTTCCTGGTAACCCTAGTACTTTTGGAGGACATTAAACACATTTCAGTCACATTTGAAAAGGAGAGGAAATTGTTTCAGACCTATCTGGAGTCCTACAGGTTTTGGGGAAAAACAGGGAGCTAGAAAGAGACACTGCAGATCACAGCACAATTGGTGTCTCCTGTAGGATGCATTTTACAACGGTCTTTCCATGCAGAAAAAGGAATTAAAGGACAAAAGGCACAAACGACGTAGCAAAGCAGGCTTCATTAGCTCTGCTGCTCACAGAACAACTTCCATTTGACTCTGGGCAATTATCCGGTCAATAATGACATCTTCAGCTCATAAAGTCTCAGACGAAGACAGGGGAGGTTCAGAGGCTGTTCAGTTACATCGTGTCCTACACGTATAATCCTGCTCTATAACGATTTTCATGTGTTGGGATATTTTTAATTCTGTTGTTACATGAAAGCAGCCAAAAGCTAGATAAGGAACTCAGCTGTGAAAGTGAGCAAGATAATTGTCTGCCAGGCCAATTGTCTTCCAAAGCAGCTGAGAAAGAAAAGTACCATAGTTTAAACAGCTTATATTGATCAGATGATTCAGTATTTTATTGCCTCCTTTTTTTTTCCCTTGTCAAGAATACGCATGGAATATGCCATAAAGTAAGTTCTAATTCTCACAGCTTTCCTGGTTTTAGACCTCAACACTATTTTGTTTGTTTGCTTGTTCTTAAATTCAATGGAAATAATTAAGGAGGCCCTTAAAAGACTTCAATTGCTTTTGGCTGGTTTCATCCTTAGGCTTGTGTTGATAGAAAGCAAAACTGATACTCGCTAAAAGCTAACAAAGGCATTAGTTATTTCCAAAAAACATGATAAAAAAACCCCTAGGGAACATTCCAAGTTTCTTTTGCGGTGATTGTAGAGGTCACTGGAAGCCCGTAAGAGCGCTACGACATGAATTGCCAAGCGGCTCTACAGCGTGGCCCTCCCCTTGCTATGGAGCACACACCACTCGCCTGTCAAGTCTCCTAACATGAAACAGAGGAAAGCCAGGTGCAATCAAGAGCAACATGCATGTGTGAGCTTTGGCAGACATATTGTTTACCACGAATTTGTATACTGAATCTATATGGAGCCTGTCCAAATGCCCCAAAGCAAGAAATGTCATTTATATTCAAATCCCAGAACAAAAAAAAAAAAATTAAAAAAAAGAGAGAAGAAAATGATTCCAAAAGAATTACAGGCTGCTGAGCATGGAAGAATGCCAGGCTTTCAGACAAAATCTGCGTTGCCGAGCATAGGCACAAGATAAGTATTGTTCCTCTTTGCAAAACCATTTATTTCTACATGGATGCTGTTTGTCATCAATATCCTTAGGTTTCAGGATGCTGCACACCCACAGTATAATAATGTTTTCCAATAGGATAAGCAATTACAATGAGATCCTGCAGGGCACAGGAGGAGAAAGAACAATCAGTACAATATTGGCTTTTTCTCACTACATTCCTTAGCCATTGTCCTTACGGTCAGTTCTGGACCATCAAGTTTTTCTTCTGGCTGGTGCATCAACCAGTTCTCCCTGACTGTGGCTGTGGCACAGTGTCCCTGAGAGACCTGATGCAGAGCTAGGGCAGGCCTCAGCAAGCTCGCTACTCTCTCAACATTCTGCTGGTCTCAACAGAGATTTCCTTACGTGTTCTTCAAAGAGTGACACACCAGATCTGTTCTTTTGGCCTAAATAATTTACAGTTTGCATTATGCATGTCTTTCGCTCTTCTGAGTTATGCTGTTTGCCTGGCACAACTCTGAATAACTGAGCGTAAGCACTATCCTGATGATAGGGGCAAGTGTATTTCACTTAAAATCTGTGAAAATACACACCTCACCACTGCAAAGAGATTTCCATCAATATCAGCTAGCCTACAGTCTCTACAGGGGATGCACAGCACAAGGCAGTGGGGAAAAATCATAAATAAAGGGCATTTCTGTCTTCCCCGAGCCCTGCCAGCTCTCCTGGCACCGAATGCCAAAATGGTACCATTCCACAGGCTTGAATTTGTGGGGGCTGGTAAACTGGCCGTTGCTTATCTTTGCAAAGTCAAGCCACTGGCACTGTCATTTGTCCAGGATTTGTCCTCCGTGAGAACTGCTAGATAGCACACTCCCTATTAATCATTTTCATTCCACAGGGGTACCAAGCTCGTAAGTTAAGCCCTAGAGGGAGCAAAATTGCCTTTTATCTGATCATTCCCATAAATGCAGCTTCTCTGTTGAGTCCTTCATTCCCTATTGCCTACACTTCCAGGCTCCCCTGACTGCGGGCCTTGGCCCCTCTGGCTTATTTTAAATCTCACTGATGCAGAACACCAGTCAGATGGAGAATACCAGTCAGAAGGAGGGATGTTTGCCTGGGGAAAAGAGACAAAGAAGCCACTTCCATCTTCCCTCACAGGGAGTGATGAGTGGAAGGGAGAGTTCACAGTGGCTCCTCCAGCAATGCTCCCTTTTTCTGCCTCCCAGTAAAACAGGCATTAATAAACATCAGTGTTTGGATCCCTTGCCTATCTAATTCTTCTTCCTAATACTTCAAAAACCCATCTTACAGACGCCACAGTCAACAACAGCCTATTACTGCACCCATCAAGCAAGAACTGCCCCCGGTAAATTTTTATTCATCTGTGGTTTTCTGTATTTTTGGGGTAGATAAATAAGAACAGAAGTTTCTTGAGATCAGAAAAGAAACGGAACACTGACATAGAACAGAACTGCTGCTTTATTCAAACTGCTTTCTGTGGGAAAAAGAAACTGGCTACCGGAGCTACTTCTAAGCAACGAGATCATCATGAGATTCAGAAATGTGTGTCTGGGGAAAATATGCATCCCAGGCACAGATGAATAGGAGATGTGCAGATGTCATTCTTTTTCCATTCCAAGGAAGGGGAAAAGGTTTCCTACAAAAACATATTTTTTCCTCTGTCTCAGGAAAAAGCTGCATTAATAACTAAGCATCACAATACGAATCTCTGCCCTAGCTCCATCTGTAAAGCCACTTCTACAAGACTCCAGAGAGAGTCTTCACTCAGATAACACTAAACATAAATTTCAGGCTGCTCTTCATTTCTTTCTCAGAACCGTGAAATCAGGAGGAACAGCTAAGTCCATGCTGCCAGAGTGAAAGATGTACCCTGAACGTTTACACCTACCTAGTTTTGTTCATTGGTAGCTACTAGAGTACAAATGGACCTTATTGAACACTGTTCAGATTTTTTTTTTACACATCAGGTCTCATGTTTTTGCCATTAATGGATAAACCACCAAGGAAACTCTAGGCAGTTTCTGCTTGTTCCAGAGGGGCAAAGAGGTTATCTTGAAGTGTGCTCTGCCTCTGGAACATGGTTAACAACTTGCAAGAGAGACAGTATGGATGGGACCCAAGGCTGATAAAGCCTCTCTAAGGAAATTTCTCACCAAACCCTCTCCCAGTTGTTTTCTGTAGCACTGCCCTGATGCACTAAGGCTTTGCATAGTTAGGTGTAGATGCTGCAGCTACAGGACAGGAGGGTGACGAGGGTTAAGCCAATACCAGCACACCGGGTTTCTTTGGAGGTGAAATGGCCATCTGCAACTGGAGGATAAACTTGGGTGAACTTGGTCTTAGAGAGTAAACAATGCCTTGGCAAGGCTGAAGGTTGCTATTTCAAGAGCAGGAAGGGACAGTTCTGGAATAAAGTTCACCGCGTAAATGTGTTACGGGTAACATTTTAATTGATTATGTAAAGTAACCCACAAGTACAAGCTGACAGCAGATGCACAGTCCTCTGGGATCAATCTCAGAGATTCCTTCTGGGATCAATAGCTCCTTGACATCCCAGCCCTTTGCTATGTTGACAATACCTGCTTTCTTTAAATCTTTTATTTCCCAAATTTTTCCACTCTCTTTTGTTAATTAAAAGTCCTTGTTAGTTCACACCAGTTTCAGTTAACTTTCCAAGTGTTCCTTTTCCTCGAGTTTTCTAACTTTTCGGCATCCATTCTCACCTTTACCATCCACTTTCTCCCTATACATCAGTATTCTGAAGCTTTGCTAACATTCGTTCATGTTTTTGCATAACTATCCAACAAACTGTCATAATAATCCTCAGCATTTTGGAACTTCCAAACCCCTTCCAGAGATTCAAAAATCAGTGGTTTTCATCATATATTTCTTCAAGTTTCTTTCTAAGCCTTCAGCTTTGTACATGAGAATGACCAATAGTGTTATAACATTATTTTAATAGAAAAAGATCACTAAACTGCTGTGCACATTAGATACTCTGATCATTGCTGGAACATGTCTAAAGAAGGGCAACAAAGCTGGTGAAGTGTATGGAGAACAAGTCTTATGAGGAGCAGCTGAGGCACCTGGGGTTCTCTAGCCTGGAGGAAAGGAGGCTCAGGGGAGACATTCTCACTCTCAACAGCTACCTGAAAGGAGGTTGGAGTGAGGTGGGGCTTGGTCTGTTCTGTCACGGAGCAAGGAATAGGACAAGAGGAAATGGCCTCAAGTTGCACCAGGGGAGGTTTAGATTGGATATTGGGGAAAATTTCTTTACAGAGAGGGTTGTAAAGCCCTGGAACAGGCTGCCCAGGGAAGTGGTAGAATCACCATCTGTGGAGGAATTTAAAAGACGTGTAGACATGGTGCTGAGGGTCATGGTTTAGTGGTGCCCTGGCAGTGCTGGGATAATAGTTGGACTTGATCTTAAAGGTCTCTCTCTTCTAACAAAAATGATTCTGTGATTCTATGTATGGAGTAGCTCTAGCCAAGCAGAATTTCCTAGCAAATCTACATCTCTGTGGAGATGTAGGTTCCTTAGGCTATCTACTCCTTTAGCTATCCTCTCATTAACTCGTCACATCTGACCAGATATGAAGGACTACTCAGTTCTGCTGACCTGCAGTTTCCAGAGTAGCAATAGCAAAAAGTTGACAGCTGAATGTTGTGGGTGGGACTTGTCACCAAGGACTCAGTGTCTCCAGCACGTGTTACTTGTTTGATTGCTAAATAAAACCCCTGCCAGTCATGTCAGCACATTTGTGCCACACACTGGACGCACTACACCACAGGTTACCTCATTCTTGCTGCCTTTAACCTTTTCAGCTCAGACATCACCCTACCTCCACCAGTTGCCTCAGTTGTGATGTGTAGTCTGGGGGCTCTTCACTTGCCAGCAATGACCTCTGCATCACCTTAAAGCAGCAACTCCAAGAGCCACCTATCTGTGAACACAAGGTATTCAGGGCTTCCCAAACTCCACTGTGCATTCCTGCCCATGTCTGAGGAGGACACCGACCTGTACAACACACCCTGGAAACATCTCCACAATGTCTGCAAATATGCAGACAATTTGGCACTACCACAGGCATGGTGATGAGTCCTGCCGCCTCGAGCCCACCCTCCTCCTGAGCAGAGCGGACCCCTGAGGACTCCTTTTTCCTCCGTCAATTCATGTTTTTTATTTTGCCTTGTTCCAGCATCTTGTGGTTTATGAACCCGAATGCTTTCATTCCTCTCCATCCCCACGCTGGGCTTTTCTACATCCTGCCTGTAACCTTGGTACTAAGTAAGGTGCCGTATAATATTCAGGAACTTGTTTTTCATGTATTGGCCTGGCACACAATGCTCTTAACTGCTATTTTAATGCTTCTTAACTGGATGTCTTGCCACCTGCATTCTAAACAGCTTTTAAGTCTTTTTCTAGGTCCTCCTGCTGAGAACTAGCAACGTCCCACAGTAACCTCTGCTCCTGAGCCGTTGCTTGCTGCTTCTCCTACTCTCCTCCCACTAGTCCCTCCAGCTCACTGAAGCCCCAGGCTGACATCTGCCACAGCATCCCAAATCTCTCTTTCCTTTCATTTTGCAACATTTTCCCTTTTGGGATGCCAAATTCCCTCCCTGCCCCCAGTACCATCTCATCTACTGATTACTTAAAACTCATGCATCACTCCCGTCACCATTTCCACATAAAAGTGTATACAGTTTTTGTGACAAAGCTGTCATGGCAACTTGAAGTTTGTCAGGTTTTCACATTATACATAATCTGCAAAACCGCACATTATTAAACATGCTCTGATGCTCCCAGTTACTTACAAATTATTCCATTGCCAGATCCCACTGCTATATTCAGTCAAAATTTGTCATCTGGAAGAAAACTTCCAGATTAAGTTGCCGTCGCTTCAGGGCATTGAGGAGGGAGGGTGCTTTTCTGTCACGCCTGGAGCAGACTTAGAGGAGATCAAAGTCTCTAATACTTTTCTGGCTGAGCTAGTGGATGGACGTAAGAGCTGCAGTAGGACAGGCTGCTAGGGAACATGATTACTTCTGCATGCATCTACTGAGCCTTAAAATGTAATTCAGTAGCTGCTGCCATCCCTTTTTGAGCACATTCCAGGTTAACACTCAGATTTTGGCCAACTAACATCAAATAAATGTATGCTGATAGAATCTAGGCTTAAGATCTAGACTTAATCCATATCATAACGTTATGCTGAAACTCTACCAGGTCCTAAAAATCCTGCGCTCCCCTGCTTGGATCCCACTTAAGTGCTACGTAAGCTTGGCAGATCCAGACTTTTCCAACACATCTGTGCTGCTGCGAAGACATTTCATTCACTAATTCCATATCCCAAGTCATTCAACTCACAAACACCTATTCTGAGTCTGGCTCAGGTTCCAGTTGGTGGCAGATGGATTCTCCTTGTTTTTTACTAGGCAACGAGGACTTAGGTGTGGGGAGAGCATTTTATTTCCTTTCTGATCTTAAATTTAGATGTAAGAACATGCAAATATTTTTCCGTCTGTTACCTGAAATTCTTCTTCATAGGCTTCAGACCTTACTGGAATTACTTCATCTTAAAAAAAATTACTGCTTTAAGAAAGAATAGAGAGATGGTAAGGCTTTTCCCTCTGGAAATCTAAAAGGTTTAATCAGGTATAATGCATTGACTGATTTCTATCTTTTAACTTCCCCATTTTTTAACTCCCAAGAAACCTCTTATACTGTACAAAACCTATATTCATAAATGAATAATTAATGTACCAGTTGTCAAGAATTAAAATAAAAAATTGCTTAATAAATAATTCAATAAAGTAATACACTGACTTGCTTTTCCCCCCTCTATATGCAGAGTGACTTCTGGTTTATTCCTTTCTTTGATGAAAAATTGTATCTGCTCTGCATTCTCTGAACAATTTCAGCCATAGCATTTCATATTTGACCCCACCAGGACTTTCTTGGATAAAAAGCTCATGAGAAGGTTTAAAAACTGTATTTGCCCCTGCTTCTGGAGTGAGATCAGGCAGAGTCATATACATTGCCTTCCCACAAGTATTCATTCTCCACCCAGCTCAGAAGCACCCTGAGATCCTTCTTTGGCATTACTGAGGGGGACACTATTACAGTTTTCTCCACCATTTCTCAGGAGAGGCCACTATTCCAGAGCATCAGCAGCATGCCCACTGTGAGGTGTAGCAAAGTCAGTCCTGTGTTAGTGGATTCTGAATGGAACAGGAGCTATGAAAATAATTTGTCTAAGTTGGGATTATCTGACTTGAAACCCACCCTTCTAATGAAATTAGAAATTCAGTTTGTTCTCTGCACTGTGTTGAAACACTCCAGGATACACTCCACGGCCTCATCCCAGTGACAGTACCAGTTCCTCCTCAATATAGTCCCTTGTCCCCAACTCTAATTTTACCAAGAGAGCAGGAAAACAATGATGGGGGTTCCAGTTTGCTATCTAAGGAGGTATTGCTTATCAAATGCCCATTTCCAAGGTGAATACCTTTACCTTCTAGCGCTTCTATCTTGTAGCAGCTTCTGTGAACTTTCCCTTCTCCACATACCCTCCAGTAACTGCTGAATTACCCACCTGCTTCTTTGATGTCACAACATTTCTCAGCTTTTTATGCCAGGGTGTCAGAAGTTGTAGCATGTGTCAGCTTTCAGTTCTGTGATTTCTGCTCGATTTTCGGATTTCTACTTTCATCATCTTATTTATCTGTACATCGTGCTTTTTACATCCTCTTTCAAGGTTCCATTTGGCTCTGCTACAGTTGTAGTTGGTATCTGTCAAACCCTGAACTGCAGCTATGCTCTATACGTACATATATTCAGCTGTTAAAAACAACAAGAAGAAAAAAAAAACACACCCCACCCCCAAACAGACACACACACAAAAGATTTAGGTATTTCCAGCACCTGTTTCAAATACATTCTGATTCGTAGAATCATAGAATAATTAAGGCTGGAAAAGACCTCTTAGATCATCGAGTCCAGCCTATGGCCTAACACCACCACTCAGCTAAACCCTACCACTAAGTGTGGCATCCAGTCTTTTTTTAAACACCTCCAGGCACGGCGACTCCACCACCTCCCTGGGCAGCCCATTCCAGGGTTTTATCCTCCTTTCTGTGAGGAAGTGCTTCCGAACATCCAACCTAAACCGCCCCTGGTGCAGCTTCAGGCCGTGCCCTCTTGTCCTGTCACAAATTGCCTGGGAGAAGAGCCCATCCCCCTCCTGTCTACACCTTCCCTTCAGGTAGTTGTAGAGAGTGAGAAGGTCCCCCCTGAGTCTCCTTTTCTCCAGGCTGAACAACCCCAGCTCCCTCAGCCTCTCCTTGTAAGATTTTCCCTCCGTTCCCTTCACGAGTCTGGTCGCTCTCCTCTGGACCCGCTCAAGCACCTCAATGTCCTTCTTGTCATTTGTATGACAACCTTTCTGAGGGATTCAATACCAGGTATTGCCAAATACCCACCCTTGCATCTTCCCAGAACACCTAGTACCCTGCACCTCTTACCTACCACTCCCAGTAACTCTAATCCATGTTTTCAAGATCAGTAAGAGTCCAGTCTGCAAACTGGCTGCAAATAGCATTGTATTTGTCCCTCTGGGATCATCAGATTCTTGAGCTCCTTGAATCTTGCTAACTTTATAAACTTTCAAAATCCTTTCCTACATCTACAGCACTTATTTCTAAGTTATTTTTAACTCTTTAAGGTCCCATTAAGGCTGGTCAGTTATGGTTACTTCGCATAGCAAAGGCTGTTCTAGCAAAAGACACTGCAGGGCTTTCCAGTGTAAGTAGCACTCTCGCTCTGTGGTCAACTTTACCCTTTTCCCCTTCTTTCATGATATACTGTTCCCTCTCACTTGCTACAATTGCTTTCAGATTTATTGAACCTCGAACACAGTCAGTCTGTTTATTGCATTTCCCAGTGACCTACGAGGTTTCATTCAACACAGAAGGATGTCCAGCTGTTTGCAAATGTTGTAAAAAGCTGCTAGCAAAAAGACTTCAAGAACCCAGCACTGTTTCTGAGAGAAACACGTCTCAAATGAAGAGGCAAATAGAGACGTTTCCCAGGAAGCAAAACATACAGTATGGTCAATAGGAAAGTAGAGCACTTCATCTATAATTTAGCAGAAGTCAGTCCTACAACTAAAATACCCCCCTGCCTAAAATATCTGCCTGAGGTCAACACAACACAGGGAAGGTGCCTTCTGAACTTCTTCCTGATGAGTGAGGATGGATGGATGGAGAAAATGGTAGAAATAGCAACAGACATGGAAGATAACATGTAAAAACAGGTATCAGTGGTGATGGTGGAACAGAATAAAGTGCTAGTGAGAAGGAGTATATCCTGTCCTCCTCTTCAAAAACTCATCTTTCTCTGAACTCTGCTACTTTGCTCTTCCTTTTATGCCTGGTTTATTACCCGCCCTCAGGCTTTTCTCCTCCCATTCTGCTCCCTGGGTGATCCTGTCTCTGCTGCAACACTCATATTCTGTCCCATTATTCTGCAAGCCCATCTTGCCTCTGAGCTGTAAGCACCTTTGTTCTTTCCCTGTATTCTTTTAATTCCCTAAAATTCCCTGTCTCTCATCAGCACTACCAAGCCCGTAA